>CM028145.1:7625269-7722769 GCA_016403345.1 Corylus heterophylla | reverse complement strand
ATATCAGCCATCAACTTCACCACCTGGTTGGAACGATCTACCAAGCTTTGCTCGCTCGCCTCTAGTAACAGACGTAATCCTGCAACTTTCGCATCAAAATCCTGAGGAACTCAAGAACATAATTGTTCAGTTTGTGAACGAGGGGAGGAAATTCCATCTCCAAACGGAAAACGGCAAAACACCAGAGGAGTCAGTCTCTGCCAAGCTCCCAGATGAAGAAGCCATGAAACATAGAAAACAAAATAAAACATGAAATGAGTTGGATGAAAAAGTTGAAACGCAAAGGAGGGGTATTTATAATACAAAAATCCTCGATAGATGAAAGGTCACCTTTAATGCAAAATGACGTCCCGCGCAGAGTTGCCTAGAAAAACCAACCAGCGCAGACTTGAAGACAAATAGCATTGCTCCACGTGTCTCGCTATAGAAGAACATGCAAAATCATGATGACCTCTAAAACCTGAAACGCCAATACTGAAGGCATGCAAAAAATCTAATGACCAAGATTAAATTTTTTTTTAATCCTCGGTCATGGGGGGTAGTCTACCGACAATCAAAAAGAGCCGAGAGCAAACAAATTACACAAATGAAAAAGTTTAAGTGCACAAGAAATCAAGAGATCGGAAACAAAAGTTCCAAAGTCAAAGCAACCCAAGTGTTCAGAAAAATTCTTTATACAGAAAAAAAGAAAAACAGCAAAAGACTAAGCTACGAAGAAGGTCCAGCAGGAGCATCATCATTGTCATTGACAAAGTTAATCTTAGGGCCAAGAGGCTCATGGGGTAAGCTGGCCACCAGTCGGAACCTATGCACATTTACCTCTAGAGCGTCCGGAATCAAGTCTCTGCCTGTATCCACCATCTCATCAATAGCAGCAGCGGGAACATCCAAAACATTCTATGCCACAGTGGCAGGGTCTATGTTGAATTGTTCTCGATGAATGGTGAGGTACTGGCAATTCTCAAAACCCCAATGAAATCCACGCCTAGAGCAAGTCTCGCAGCCAGGGAACAAAAAGACAACTCCGCGAAATAGCAGACCACTTTAGCTTTCCAATACCGGTACCCGTGGCGAAATTGACTACACTTGGCCTAGGAAGCCTCCAGGTCTACTACAAGCTTCTCACGAGCATCCTCCGACTGAGATAATTGAGCTTTGAGTGTCTCGGAAAGCTTTCGGAAACCCTCCTCGGAGGTCCAAGCTTGGTGAAGCTCCTCTGCAGCCTTAAGATGCTCCGCATTCACCTGAGTAGCAGTGGCATCCATCTCCTTGGTTTGCTTCACCAACTCCTAGTTCTTCCGATCGGCAGCTTCTAAACAATCTTGGAGTTGTGCGTTCGTCAATCTCAATTTGGTATGCCTCTGCGTACTCTCGAAAAGCTCATCCTCCTTTGCCGCCAATAAACGATGGAGACTCTCTACTTCAGAATCGGGACCCTGAGAACTGGAGGCCTATTGCCGATTGCTCATCTTCCGAACTAAATCCCAAAGATCAGCTCTCTCAGAGCACTACACAGAAGAAAATCATGTCTAATATAACAAGGGCATCTAAGAGACAAGGCATAAGCAACTCACCGAGTAATGCAAGTGGATCAGCTTATCAACAAACATCTCCGGAGTGAGTCGACCTTCTCCCTGAGTGTAATCTACCGGAAGCAATCTGGTAACGATAGACAAAGGATTCCCACTCAAGCCCAAGGCCAATGACCTGATTATCAGTGAAATCCTCCCAGAATGACCCCTAAACGGCTGTCCTCGGTAGACGGGAGCCTGGTTTGATGGTTCAATCAGGGGGTCTATAGGTGCACCCTTGGGGGAAGGTGGATTGCGGGTCTCGTTTCGAGTGGCAACCAGTTCCCTTGGTTCCCGAGGCCGCACGTCCAAAGGAACCACATGAAGAGGAGTGACCTCCATCGAAGGAACGGGCTCCAGAGTCTCACTCAAGCTACGAGGAGGTCCAAAAGTTACAGGAATGGAATCAGACCAAACAGAAGACACCATACTCAGAAGTTCCCTCGACCTCTCCATACACCCCTTCTTCAAAAGCGGCTCCACGGGGCTTTGCCCGTGTCCACCTTTCTTTTGGTCGTCGAGGAGTTTGTCTCAGCAACCAGGTTTGGTGGAGCAGGACCCTAGTTCGGGGACACGAAGAAGATTTAGAAGCCGAATCCGAACCTCTCAAAGATGAAGCCTTGACAACAGCTGGCTTGTCCAAAAAGATACGTTCTTGTGTGCTCGAATCTTCTTGCTTTGAAACCGAGCAGGCGACTTCGAAGCCGTTTTGTCAATGGAGGTGTCGGTTTCTTGGGATTCCCCTAAAGATCCCAAACAACCTTATCAGCAAGAATATGGCATCCCAAGTGCTCGCGGAGAGTAGAATCATTAACGATGTTCTGAAAAGCATCCGGTCCGCGTTCTCAAGAAGTTGAGAGAACGTCAAGATATGATCAACCCGGCCTTGCTACTCCAGGTTTAGTTTGGGGCACTCCTTCCCTGCCAAAGAAAAAGGAAATGAGTACTTGTTGAATATATAAAAGAAAGAGAAAGGAAGTGTAACGACCTAGATTTTAAAACTCTCATTTAAATAATATTAAATAGATTAAAAGAATAAATAAATAAATTAGAATAATGATATGTGAATTAATTATATTAAATAACTATTTAGTGTTAAAAGGTATATACATTGATTTTTGATCTCTTTTGTATATCACTTCAATTCTAAAATTTAGCTTCACTAATATGTTTATGGGCATAATTAAACCCAATTTAGTAAATAAATTATTTATATTGCTGTTTAGTGAAGTCATAAATTAATTTGAAGCTTTTAGTTTTTAGCCTAAGAAACAGTGTCTTAATTTTCATACTGTCTAATGAGATTAAAACTGCTAAAGAAAGATACCAAGGTTAGCCACCTTTGTTGAAAGCTTAAAGTCTTCTAGTAATGAGGGTTATAGGAAATATCATGATAATAATAAATAAGGCAAGTGGCCAAATGGGAATGCAAGTAGTTAAAGTCTAAATTGAATCGAAAACTTTGTACATGCCAAAAATAGACCCAAATGAAATCGGATGAAGTCGAATCAAGAATATAAAATGTTCATCTCAGAGTCCTCTGTCTACTCTCAAAATTTCATGTCAATCGGAGTACGTTTGGACATTGAAAAATGGATCGGGATACACTGCCCTCATTTTGGACGAAAATGCTAATTGGTATAGATCATGAAATATGGACTAGGTTCATTCTTTTGGTTAAATACATCTCAACCCTTAGATCAAATGTGTAAAAATAAATCCTAGCCATTCATTCTCTTATAAATAGAGCCTAAGCTAAGTCACTTTCACTTGACCTTTTCATTTACAATCTTAGAACAAGTAAAATTGTTTGCTCCTCCTTTCATTTTGTTTCTTAGTTCTAGTCAAATACCATATAGCCTAGATCTTTCTTGTAGTGTTCAAGTGTTCTTATTTTTCTAAACTAGCTACCTAGAGAAGATTTGGTGGAGTTTCTTATATAAATATCATGATTTATTGCTTGTATCACTTGTTTTCATTTAATTGTTTAAGACGCAATAAGCTTATAATGTAAAATAGAGTAATAGATACAAGTGAATTAATAATAATGAGTTAGTAGACAAAATCAATTAAGGGCTTATGATATTATCTATATATTATTTACTTTACAGCTTTTACATTCAGTCATTTCTTTTATTACATTTAAATTTTAATTCATATTTTCGGCGGTACGGACCATTGGTCTCACCCCCGAAATGTGAATTCAGTATCTACATTATGTCATTTCTTTTATTGTCATTTAAATTTTAATTCATATTTTTGGCGGTACGGACTATTGATCTCATCCCCGAAATATGAATTCAATATCTACATTCAGTTATTTCTTTTATTGTTATTTAAATTTTGATTCATACTTTGGTAGGTACAGACCATTGGTCTCATCTCCGAAATATGAGTCATGCTTTATATATATTATTTATAATACTAGTTTGTATTTAGTGATACTAGCCATTAGCCTCGTCACTAAAAATGAATTCAGGCATAAAGCTAGTTATAAGTGACTATCTTAGATTAATATAACAAAATGAATAAGTAAAAATGAAGTGATGGATAATAAATAAATATAAGAAGATGAGAGGGTCTTTAAACAATGATATTATTGGAGAATTGTTACAAGTCTATGACCCGGTGGTAATATGGTTTAGTCCATTAGAATTAGGGATTTGCTCATAAAGCATAACCCTTTTAATTAAGGTAAGTGACTATTGTCTTTAAGGAGAATAATAGACTTATTAGTCTTATTAAAAAAATAAGGAGACTTGCCCATAAAGCAATATCTCTAGTAGGAAATATGAGATTTGTCTCCCATTAGAATTATATTTTCCATTTATATGTATTTCTATTTTTGTCATGTAATAGTCTATATAAACCTAAGAGTGATTAATAAAATATATGAGAAGTTTAATATTCAACTCTAGTAGTTGTTTTAGGAGGTTTAGGGTTCCTCGAACTATCCTAAAATTAGGAGGCCCAGGATTCCTCGAATTATCCTACTACAAATCTAACGTTCCTGTTGATTATTCATCCCTCGTTACGGAGGCCTGTAACAAGAATGAACTAATATGTAAATATTGTTTGTATGTATGTATTTATATGCAGAAGTGGAGCAGAATTCTACACTAAGGAGTGTAAATATGGATATACTTATTGAATATTAGTTTTGTTTTATTGTTATAGGAATTCTTATTTTATCTTATTAATATAATTTTGTAATACAACTGCTGCATAATGTGTCTAATAAAATGGGCTGATAAGATAGCCACCTTAAGAACAAGCTGGATGGATTGCCACGAGGAACTGTTGGTATCTCAGTGGATGGAGGTATATAATCGTCCAGCAGGCCTAATATATAACTAAGTTGGGACGATGTAGTTGCCAGCACCAAACAGGTAAACCTTTAAAGTGTGAGGGACATAACGGACGTAAGCGGGCTAAGAGCTCATGATGAGAGGTTTGAAGAAAGATTATCATAAAACACAAACTAATCTGTCATTACGCTATATTCGCAACTCATTCATTATTATATATTTTAGTCTTTAATCTTACTTGTTCAAACTAGTCTTTTTAGTCTTTATCTCTAGGAAAATAGATTACTCACTTGTTTGCCTATGTAAATATGATAATGTCATCTTTATATAGATCTTGATGCATGAATAAAAAAGGGAGGACGATGATCATTTTACTGGTTTTGATGGTTGATAGACCATCCGCTCCAGGATTGATTCTTACTCTATGAAGCAAGTTTCATTTATGTTAATCGCTTTTATTACATATGGTGATGTGTGTGAACTTAATAAATATTACTATATTAATTTGGTACCGTCAGTGGCATATATTTGGTACACCTAGTGTCTACATATGTTGTAATAAAAACCATGTTTCTATTTTTATTAAATAAAATATCACCTCGAGGTATTTCAATCAGCTCAATTGTGTTGTGTAAGTTATTCTAGGCCATAAAAAAAGAAAAAAATATACATACTCCGCTGTAAGATTGTATTTTCTAAAGTTGTAGCGTCACGACTTCGATATTTGCTAGCTCAAATATCGGGGCGTTACAAGAAGAACCGGGAACGCTCATAGGTTTCTCGGGAAACACCCTACTCTTAAGGAATGGAATGCTGCAAGGGCAGGGCCTCGGATGCTAACACCTCCCAAGCTCCGGAAACATAGAAAAACTGCTCCGCTCAGTGCTTATTGTTGGAATACATACTCCCGGGCTCAATAAATTGGTGTTTTCTGCGAACCATGAAAGTTACCATCTCGAAAGTAGGATAAAAATGGGGCCCGTATATGTTTAGAAATTCGGAGATCGACAGGGTCTTTCCTAGAAACTCGGAAGGCCACAAGAGGAACGTGGCTAGAAAATATTGCCAACCGTTTGGCATTAGTTGCCCAGGGGCTACCCCCGGAAAGAAAACATCTCCATTACGATGGGAGAAAAAGGCAGACAAACCCCAGCCATTAACATATGCTCATAAACACATATGTCGCCAGGCCCATCAATCATCCCGATGGAGCCATCAAGAAAATGTAGAGAAACTAATGGAAGAATATGTTATGGCGGAGTACCTTCTCATCTGCCATCGAAAAATAGGATCTTTGTCGAAGGGGAAAATCCAAGCGCAAGGAGGAGGAACGCGTCGCCAACTTGACGCACTTTGGCAGATGAGCCACCCAAGCGGCGAACCAGAGGAACCTCCGCAACTGCTCATCGGTGCTCTCACTAGCAGGAGGTGGAAGTTGTTGAGAAGACATGACCACAGAGAAAGACGAAACACACTAAACTCCAATGGAACAAAAGTTAGAAGTTTTGGAGGTTTAAGCAATGAAGACCAACAGTAAAACCTTTATAGAATGAGAAACCTCGGGTGAAGCAACAGAGTATTTAATGCAGAAACATCATGAGCATACAGTCACGCTTGAACTGAAGAGACTTAAGCCGTCTTTTCCTTTCAAAGGACGCGACCAAAGACGCCACCCACGGACCGACACCTGTCTCGCTGGTTCTTGTGCTCGGATACAGACCACGCCTAGAAGGACACGTGGACAAGCAACGACGCATTTATATGGGTAAAAACAAAGAATTTTGAAAATAAAAAAATTGATGCTAACCACCAAATATTAAGGGTGAACAGATGTTAGATCCAATATATGGTTAAGACGCCAAAATTAACGGCTACAGGAAACCGAGTAGAATACTCGAACAATCCACCCTCGAAAAAAAAAAAAAAAAAGGAGAAAGGGGGCACAAAAAGGCCAAAGATTTGAATTTTCTTCTCCGAAGTCTCGAGAAGGAATTTAGGGAGTAACTGTTACACATAAATCCACTAGTAAGACCCATGGACCAAGGATCCGGCGTCCCTTGGAAACTCAATACGCTCATGTGGGCTTTGTGGGTGCGGTCCAATATGAAGTCCATAGATACGACGTCATCTCCTGAATGCCCGGGCCACTTGCTCAAATTCGGGAATACGCTAGACCGAATCTTCTATACTTTATGACCAGATACGTCCGTTAAAGTCAGAACACGCTCCAACTATATGGACAACTCACATGTGTCAAGATCCTCGGAACGGTTACACTTTTCCCTTGAAGCACTCTCGACGGTTATGCGCCATCCTCGGAATCCTATTAATGGCAATAAAGGTTTCATATCTACTATAATGGATAGGGAACATGAATATTATCTCATTCAGCCATTACGCCCAAATCCTAGATTCTTCGCCCGGTCATCATAGCTACACCAACATGATTAGCTATAAAAGACCTCATCTCCGAAGAGACAGACACACACACTGAATGCCATACTAAGCTTTATACTAAGTTTACACAAACACTGACTTAAGCATCAGAGGAGGAATAGCCGGCCACCACCCAGTGCATCATCTTGATGTGTGTTCTTGTTTACAGGATCAAAGGAAAGCGAACAAGAGAGAATCTTCGATTTGCCCTTGAGTACACCATATCAGAAATTGTAACAACATGCATATTCTCCATCCCACGGCCGGCCACCAAATTTTTATTTATTTATTGAATTTTCACTTTTATTTTTTATTTTTAGAAAAGAGGGTATGATTTTAACAAAAAAAAATTTGATGAAATTAAAAATTGTTGAAGTATAGGATACCAACACTATAAATTTTTAAATTTCAAGATGCTTCCAAGAGTCTAAGTTAATTTTTTCCAAAATAATTATAAGGAATAAATGAAAAATTAGTCTCTATGGTTGACCTAAATTACAAATCACTCACTGTAGTATAAAAAATAATTTATAGATTCTTAGGGTAAGCTAAAATAACAATTTACTTTCAAATTAATTTTCGTTAAATAACTTAACAGAATCTGTTACTTTGTCACGTCATACCCAATAAAAAGCGACACATGTTATTATTAATTTATAACTTTAAAAAATGACAACTACTATTTTTTATATCATTTTAGGACACCGGCTAATATTACACATCAACCCTCACTCTAAGTCATACTACTACATTAAATTAACTTAACATCTTCTATCCCCAAAATTTTACTCTGTGCGTAACTCTCTCATTTTCATCTTCCTCGCCACGATTTGAGAGCATTTTGCAAGAATTTGACAGTCACATCTTCTAACCATTGAAAAATAAATAAAAACAACATTCAAGTTAATAAATTGTGACAAAGTTTTCCTTCAAAATAAGTTGGAGAAAATTAGATTACTCTTTTTATTAAACTAGGATTTGTCTTTAGAGCAATGAAATTGATTTCAGGGACTAAACTATTATTTTGGCATACCCTGAAGACTTATAAATTATTTGTTATATCACAGGGAGTGATTTGTAACTTAGGCTAACTACATGGACCTCTAAATTATTTGTTATACCACAAGGAGTGATTTGTAATTTAGGCAAACTACAATGACCAATTTTACATTTATCCTTAATTATAATTATAAATTATCATATTAGCAATTATTTCTTGCTTAGTGACAGTAAAAGATGGATAAAAATCACATTGCTTTCAACTATCGTTTTTGTAAATTTATTATTGGATTTGTGGGATTCATATATGGATCTCACAAATTTAATAGTGAATTCACCACTTCACTATATAAAGATGAATGGAAAATAAGATGGAAAATAATTTTATGAATGAAATTAGCATTTAATTAATACACATTTTTAAACGTGTGAAGTCAACTCCAGATACTTTCAAAAAAACAACTCCAGATACTGGCAATGAGCAATCACCTGGTACTGATACAAGGTGTTGATAGGTTTTTATGCCAGTCTCTAGTAAAGATATTATTATCTTAATTTTTTATGAATCATGGATTTGTTTGTTGTTAACTTCTTGTTATCATATCATATCATTGATTATTGAAAATATAACTCATCCAAATGAAAGTGACCACCTCAATTGCCTTCTAGGGACTCTTATTCCTGTGGAGACTCTAGTTTGAAAGATACAGACAAGTTCATTTTCATAATTAAGAAGTGTTATCACTAATATTATTTAGTAAATTGCTATATAATTGTCATATAATTAAAATGATGTAGCAGTGAAAATTATACTTTGAATCAACAATGACTTGTAAAAAAGAAAAACAAATAGTTGATTTTCATTGTCACATCATTACAATCGTATAACAATTTATTAAATATCATTTTTTTCAAACAATTATAGTTGTAAATTCTCCACATATAGATCTTCCTGGGAGATTCTGGTTTGAATCCAAAAAGGAAAAAAAAATGCTATTTCTTTTTCTTTCATTGATATTTATCTTTTTCGACAATGTATGGGATCTTATATATATATATATATCATCATCATCATCATTATTCCATTAGTTGAAACACGTGTTTCTGGAGAAATTAAGGAAAAGTGAGCATGTTTTTTACATGGGACAATTATGATCAAGAAGCTTGACCAGGTGAATAATTAGGTTACACCTTTTCCTTGAACATAATCAATGTTCAAACGGATATATTCCCTTGAGAACATTAGGATGTTAATAAACCAACCCACATCTGCTGCTTCTACTGACCATCAATAATAATAGTGTTGGGGCATTGCATTTTTCTTTGGCATTTTTATTAATGTCAAATTTAATTGAGTTAAAGTAAATATAATTTGCTTTTAAGGTGAATCAGAAGAAAAATTTGGCAAGCAAAATTACATTTTCACATAAAAAAAAAAAGAATAAAAAAAGGCTTGAATGTAAAAACAATGTTGGAGGAGTTAATTTCAAATTACAAACAAAAGAATCAAAGAAGGTTACTTTTTATGTATAATCATGAGCATTTTTAACTGAGCATATGATTCTCATTGGGGTGACAACACATGTTTGCGTGTAGGTTCAGATCGATTCAATGCATGAATATAAGATTATATCGGTTAACCATATCCTGATCGATTTTATTAAACGGATCATACCCTTCAACTCGAACTCTTTAATTTTATATTGGATTCGTGTCAGTTTTGCGGGTCATGCCAAAAATTGTCAACCAGTATGTCGTGTGTTGGGCTCAAGTCATGCAGGGACATATGTATAAGATTATATAGGTCAAATCCTAATCCAACTTGTTGATGCACAGTTTTCCAATTAATGACGTGACACGCTTGCCAAGCTTGAGTTAGACCAACACCCGAACAATTTAACTGCACAACAAAGAAGAAAGAAGGATCGAAGTGACCGGGGGTGAGCCGGCGTGGGCACTCCGATGCCTAAGTCAGAATGAGAAAGGATAATAGTAACAACTACAGAGCTCAAGTTATGAGAGTTGTGATTACCTTTGCTTTGATCATATGACTTGTATTTATAGGCATTTGGAGAAAGTTTGATTTCCCACTTATTAAGGAATCTTATCCCTTGATATTAGCTAAACAAACATTTGAATGAAAAGCTTATGTTTGTTAGTTCTTCCGCGATTTAAGCGATTGGAGATCAGAAGATCTACTTTGTAATCTTTTAAGATATCAAAGTTATTCCCTCTACCGAGACTTTATATGTCCTGAGTTATTCTCGGACTTTAGGGTCTCGTCAATGGGTTGCCTCAGATTCGTGGTCTCGAATAACATGAGTAGGTCTCGGACTCGGATCTCTTGAGTTGGTCTCGGACTTAGGCTTCTTGAATAGGTCTCGGCCTTGGGCTTTTAGAATAGGTCTCGGACTTGGGCCTCCTCTGGCTGGGCCCAAGGACTGCTCAATAAATTGTAAGCTAGTTCATGACCCAACAGTTACCCCCAAATTTCGAAGTTTGTAGAACTAAAGAAACTTCATGTCTTGATGGAATGAACCAAGGCCAGCTTTTATTGAAAGAAATTTCGAGACAGTCAATGTTTCTCCAACCCCGTCTCGGATTAATTAGGCGGCAAAATTTTGAAATTTAAATTTCGGAGGGAATATTTAAATTTCAAAATTTTCAGGTGGCGTCGATTGGTATTCCGAGGCCTTATCGGTATTTTGAACTGAGTCATAAAGTATGTCCACGTGTCGCTTGCCGAGGCCTGCTCCATACGGCGCATTTAATGTGCATGTTACCGAGGCGGTCTTATTAAAGCACAATGGTCCTCTTTTCCTTCTTCCATTCTCTCCGTCTTTCGCTCGAGTTTTAGCTCTCTGCTTTCTCTTCGTTCTTCGAAAGCTCTTTCTTTTTCTATATACCATGTCTGGAGATGAGGGATCAGGATCCGACGGCCTCGGAGGCAACACCTACCCAGCCTGCTGGCGGCCGTTGTTAACTAAGGCTGATGAAGCCAGAATTCGGGAGGAGTGCTTTATCCCCAAATCCGTAAAGCTGCGTTTCGATGATGAACGGATGGGTGCCATAGTGCGTTCTGATGCGCACGAAGTTTGTCTGTACGAGACGATGTTCCGTGCTGGTTTCCGCTTACCCTTTCCGCCGATCATTCGAGAGTTGTTGAGCTATCTGAATCTAGCTCCCCACCAAATTGTGCCCAACGCCTGGAGACTTATCTACGCCTGCGTGTTGCTGTGGCCTTTGGCACTTGGACCGGGACATCATCTCACAGCTCGAGAATTTTTATGGGTATATCGGCTTCAAAAGAACCCAAAGTGCGATGGTCTATACAATTTCCAGTCACGAAGGGGGAAATTCGTTCATGTAGATGGTAAATATTCTAGCAACCATGCGTGGAAGGGAAAGTACTTTTTTGCAACAGGCAGGTGGGAATTTCACCCTACTGAAGTTGCCCAGGGTCCGAGAGTGCCTCGGGAAACCAGCGTTCCTGCAGCGAACGCCTCTAAAGAGCCAGCCCTTACTGATGACGAACAACGGCGCGTAAATGATGTCTTAAGGTGGACTCAGAAACACGAGAATCTACTGAGCTACTCATTGCTAATGAATATGGCCTCGCAAGGAGGAGGCCTCGTCACATTGGAAAGAGGCGATGGCGGAGGTAAGAAGGGACCTGTTTCCGCGGTCGTCCGAGACCCAAATGTTCCTTTCTTAGACCCTCCAGCGGCCAACACTCGGGGAGCTACCCCACGGAAGACCAGACTTGACAAAGGTAAAGGCAAACTGGTCGAGTCACCCAAACAAAAGAATCCTCCACTTCGAACAGGTGGAGCTCTGAAAATTAGTGGGAGAGCGGACCCTCCTGCCGCTCCATAATTTCGAACTACAGGGCCGTTGAAAGTGGCTACAAAACCTAACCCTCCACCTCGGGCAGCTAGGGCTCTGCGCTTGGTTGACGAGCCTGAGGGATTAGGAGAACCCGAGGCTCCTCTCCCTAAGAAGAGGAAACTGGTAAAAGCGGCAACGATGAAGGCGCAGGACCAATTTGCCAGCTTACTGGCCGCCAGGCGAAAGGCTGCCCCTGGACCTGTGGTAAAACCAGTAGCGGAGGGTGAGGCCTTTCTTGCAAACGAGCCTGTTCAGGCACGGCCATTGAACGCTACTCCCTTGGTCTCGGCTGGAGCCGAGGTAGGGACTGCAATCCCTGTTGGATCTTTATCACTCCAACCCTTGGGCTCTAATATTCAGCACATCTTGGATGACATAGAGTTGGTGGAACATTCAGGCAGCTCTGTAGCTATGGTGTGTGAGAGGACCGAGGAGCCTACTGTAGCTGTCGAAGGAACCCGACCTCTCTCCCCTGTTGCCGAGGCAGTGCCGAAAATCCATGCTCCTAAAGCTGCCAGGGCTCGGATGTCGACACCCACAACAGCTAGGAAGGCCAATGTTGCTGGGAAGGCCTCGGAAGGTGAGAAAGGATCTGTTGCCGAGACCTCCTCCTCTTCCGCTTCGCCAATCAGACCTCAGGGAGTGAATTGGACTGTCGGAGGATGTCTTGCAGAATTCAGTGGCGACCTGAAGGGCAATCCTTTCTTGGCACTTGTGGATTTAATTCCGCACGAGAGCCTTATCATGGAACGTGATATCTCTGCTCAAGGCATGGCAGAGCAGATGATTTATTTTCAACTTACTGTATGTATACTACCTCCTTTTTTTTTTTTTTTTTACTTTATGCATAAACATACTGACAAAATCCTTGTCATAGGGTATTATGATGTCGCTGGTTTTGTACTGCTACTTTCGGAAGGTAGCCGAGAAATCGACCAATAAGACCGACACCCTCGAAGGCTTAATCACTGACCTGGAAGCCGAAAATGCCAGGCTAAAGGAGGTAGTGGCTAAGCAAGACGAGGAACTACTGCTCTCGGGCCAACAGCAGTCAATAATGCAGGCCAAAACATCCGAGATGGCTGCGGCTCGGACAAGGGCTGAGTCTGAGGCTGCGGGGTTGGCGGCCGAGATTAAGGGTCTTCGTGCTGAAATAAGCCGACTCCAGGAGGACAACTCCATTATAAGAGAAGATCTGAACCAGTTAGAGAAAAGGCACTCGGGCGTCTCGGATCAATTGGAATTGGCTCAGGCTGAAATCCTGGAGCAGAAAGCCTTGGTGGCGAAGACAAATAACGCCAAAGTGGTTGCCGAGGAGAAACTGAAGTTCTTCAAGGGCAAATATGCTCAGGTGAGAGCTCAGTTGAAGGAGGCTAAGAGCCAAGTTGCCAGTTATTTGCGCCAGCTATCCTTTGCTTCATGGGTCCAAAACTCCGCCTGGGCTGACGGACTCATTCTCGGCTTTGAAACCTTTCGAGCATGGGCTAAGGACTCGACCCGAAAAATAGATCTCGATAGGGTAAAGATCGAGGACATCCCTTGCTCGGACGCAACTATGGCTCAACTGGTAAACCTAGGCCAAGAACAAATGCCTGACGCAGCAGGGATAAAAGAATTTTTCTTCGATCCCTTCTCAAATCAACATTGCCAAGGTGCCGAGCCAGATTCAGATGACACCGGATCCGAGGCCGCTTCTGCCGAGTCCGCCTCTGCCGAGGCCCCCGATGTTAATCCTACTTCTGCCCCTAAGGCAAAATAGTGTAATACCACATGATAGCTCTTTGTATATACCTCAAGTTTCTTAATGAAATGAGTTTTTTATGAATCTTGAAGTAACAACTTTTTGATTTTTGTTTGTTGCCTAAGGTAGTTAAAGAAGTTTATAACTATATTTCTCCGGATTGTGTCTTGGAGACCTTACTTTAGCCTTAGTTACACTATAACGAGTTTCTGTCTCGTAGAATCGGATTCTTACTCCGAGTTGGGTCTTGGAGAGTTTTTTTTTTTTTTTTTTTATGCTACTCCGAGTTAGGTCTCGGAGAGTTCTTTTATGCTACTCCGAGTTAGGTCTCGGAGAGTTTTTTCATGCTACCCCGAGTTAGGTCTCGGAGAGTTCTTTTAAGAGAATGCTTCTTTTGGTTGCATCCTGCTCGGAAGAGCCTTTTCAGCCGTCTTCTCGGAGACATGAAATCATTCAATTTGTACATATGAACCTTATATGCTGCATAACTCCGAGATACTTTTATTCATTGAAATAAAGTAATGAAACAACGAACAGATTACATATCGCAGCGTTTTAGACATAGTACTTTTTTAGGTGCTCAGCATTCCAAGGCCTCGGAAGAGCCTTACCTTTGGAATCTTCCAAGTGGTATGCTCCTGCTCTTTTGCACTCGATCACCCTATAAGGTCCTTCCCAATTAGGAGCCAGCTTTCCCTCAGCCGGGTCCTTGGTCGCCAAAGTAGCTTTACGTAGAACCATATCTCCAACTTTGAAGCTTCGAGGCTTGACCTTTTTGTTGAAATAACGAGTCACTCTTGCCTGATATGCTGCCATAGGCACTTGGGTTTGATCCCGCTTCTCTTGTAGCAAATCCAAGTGCAGCTGTAACCCCTCGTTGTTAGTCTCGGATTGGAAGGTCTCTACGCGATAACTGCCTGAGCCTACCTCGGCTGGAATGACTGCCTCAGTTCCGAATGCTAAGGCATATGGTGTCTCTTCGGTTGGAATTCTCTTGGTCGTTCGGTATGCCCACAATACTTTTGGCAGATCTTCTGCCCAGTTTCCTTTCCGATCATCCAGCTTCTTTTTCAAGATTTTGAAAATTGTTTTGTTGGTGGCCTCTACCTGCCCATTTGCCTGGGGGTGCCCTGGAGACGAGTAATAGTTTCTTATTCGCAGCTGGGCACACCAAGCTCGGAATGAGTCGCAGTCAAATTGCTTGCCATTATCCGTGATAAAAGCATGGGGAATGCCATACCGACATATGATGTTCTTCCATAAAAATCGTTCTATTGTTTTGGCTGCCATTATCCGTGATAAAAGCATGGGGAATGCCATACCGACATATGATGTTCTTCCATAAAAATTGTTCTATTGTTTTGGTTGTGATATTTACTAAGGCTTCAACCTCTGCCCACTTGGTGAAATAATCTACAGCAACAACTGTGAACCGCACACCTCCCCTGCTCCGAGGCAGTGGTCCTACTATATCTACCCCCCATTGGGAGAAGGGCCAGGGTGATGATATTGCACTCAAGTCTTCAGGAGGTTGATGAGTGATATTCGCGAATCGCTGGCACTTGTCACAATTCCTGACTATATCTGCCGAGTCTCGACTCATGTTGGGCCAATAAAAACCTGCTCGGACTGCTTTATGCGCCAATATTCTGGCCCCAGAATGGCTTCCACAGACCCCTTCATGGATCTCTCTAAGGATATAATTTCCTTCATCCTTCGAAACACATTTTAAGAGTGGCAACGTGAAACCCCTTTTGTAAAGGACTCCATTTATCATTGTAAACCTTTCGGCTCTCACTTTCAACCGGGTAGCAAGCTTTCTATCTGAAGGAAGTACTCCTCTTTCCAGGTATTCCATGATTTCTAGTTGCCAATTAGGTATGGTCTCGGCTGTCGAGACCGACACCGCCTCGGTAACTGATGATTGTGGAAGAATTTGGATGGGAGTTTCGGATTCAATTTCTTCACTGGTTGTTGAGGCATTTCGGGCCAACTGGTCTGCTTTTTCATTCTCCGGTCTCGGAATTTTCACAATGCTAAACTTCTTAAATAAAGCTTGCAAATCCTGCACCTTAGATAAGTACAACTTCATCTTGTCTCCCTTGGCTTCAAATTTCCCTCGAATGTGTCCTACAACGACTTGGGAGTCACTCCGTATTTCTACAAATTCGGCTCCTATTTCAAGAGCTAAACCGAGTCCTGCCAAAACTGCCTCGTACTCGGCCTCGTTATTTGTGGTCTTGAACTTCAACTTCAATGAACTACATAATTCTTCCCCATCGGGAGTAATTATTACTATTCCAGCTCCACCATGCTTTTTTGTAGATGATTCATCTACGTAGATTACCCAAGTCTCATCATTTGGTCAGCTGGTGATGTCTGGCAAATTAGTAAATTCTGCCAGAAAATCAGCCAGTGCCTGGCCCTTGAGAGAATTCCGAGGGAGAAACTCGATGTCAAATTGTCTCAGCTCAATAGCCCAGTTAGCTAATCTTCCCGACAGATCTAACTTTCTTAATACTTTCTTCAAAGGATATTCAGTCAACACCCTGATAGTATGAGCTTGGAAGTAGGGTCGGAGCTTTCTGGATGCTATAACCAAAGCAAAAGCCAGTTTCTCCATCTGGGGATATCTTTCTTCAACGCCCCTCAAAGCTCTACTTGTGAAGTATACAGGCTTTTGAATTCCTTCCTCTTCTCGAATTAACGCAGCACTGACAGCCGTTTGGGACACGGCTAAATACAAATATAGTACCTCCCCAGGAATTGTCTAGCTCAGCAAAGGTGGGCTCATTTGGTATTCTTTCAACTGTCTGAAGGCTTCTTCGCATTCGTTTGTCCATTTAAAGGCCTTTCGCAAGACTTTGAAAAACGGAAGACACTTATCGGTCGATCGTGAAATGAACCGATTTAGTGCAGCCACCCTTCCTGTCAATTGTTGAAGCTGTTTCAAGTTTCTCGGAGATTGCATATCCAAGACAGCTTGTATTTTTTCAGGATTGGCTTCTATTCCTCGGCTGGATACCATGTAACCGAGGAACTTTCCTGATGAAACTCCGAATGCACACTTTGAGGGATTCAACTTCATCCCGTACTTCTTCAAGCTTGTGAACGCCTCTTGTAAGTCGAGTATGTGGTCCTGTGGCAGCACACTCTTGACTAACATGTCATCGACGTATACTTCCATATTGCGTCCGATCTGGTCTCGAAACATCTTGTTCACCAGCCTCTAGTAGGTTGCTCCTGCATTCTTCAAACCGAAGGGCATGACTTTATAATAGTACAAGCCACGATCAGTTATGAACGCAGTTTTTTCACGGTCTTCGGGATGCATGTATATCTGGTTATAACCAGAGAAAGCGTCCATGAAGCTGAGTAATCCATATCCAGCCGTTGAATCCACCAATGCATCAATGCGAAGTAATGGGAAACTGTCTTTTGGGCAAGCTTTATTGAAGTCAGTGAAATCCACGCACATCCACCATTTCCCATTGGACTTCTTGACCAATACTACGTTAGCCAACCAATCGGGATAATATACTTCTTCAATGAAACGAGCTTTGAGGAGTTTCTCTACTTCTTCTGCTATGGCCTCATTCCGTTCAGGGGCGAACTTTCTTCTTTTTTGCTTTACTGGTTTCACACTTGGATCCACATTTAGCTGGTGGAGGATGTCTTCAGGATCAATTCCTGGCATGTCTTCATGAGTCCACGCAAAAACTTCTAAATTCTTTCTTAGGAAGATGATGAGGCCGTCTCGGATTCGGGGACTGAGTTGCGTCCCAATCTTCAAAGTCTTGTCTCCACTTATTACCACATCTTTCAAAGGTTCAGCTGGTTCCCGCTTTGGGTCATTCCTGTTATTCCCACCTACTGTACCAATTACAATAGGAGTCGGATCCGAGACCCTCCTGAGAGACGTATTGTAACATCTTCTCGCCTGGGTCTGATCTCCCTTCACTTCTCCGACTCCTTCTTCTGTCGGGAACTTCATCATCAAGTGGTATGTCGAAGTTACGGCCTTCAACTTATTCAAAGCAGGTCTACTGACAATGGCATTGTAGGCACCTGGTCGGTCGATAACCAAAAAATCTACCATCATAGTTTTCTGCTTAGGTGCTGTTCCTGCCGTTACAGGGAGTGAAATAAGACCAATTGGCTGGACCTGCTCTCCTGCAAATCCAACCAGGGGAGAGCTAAATGGTGTGACCCTATCACGATCGATTCCCATTTGCTTAAAAACTGGTCAGTACAGTATATCAGCCGAGCTTCCATTGTCCACCAGAACTCTGTGGATCATATGGTTGGCCACTGTTACAATTACAACTAGCGGATCATCATGGGGCTGCATTACCCCCCTAGCGTCCTCTTCAGAGAAGGAAAGGATCACTGAATCCTTTTTTGCAACTTTGGACGGTCTCTGCACCGTAAAGACTTCCTCGGTCTGTGTCTTCCTAGCATGGGCTTTCCTGGCCGAATTAGACTGTCCTCCACCAGCTATCCCTCCGGAAATAGTATGGATTTCTCCTACTACTCCTTGATCCCGAGGGGGTCTCGGATCTTCTCTAGGACCATCATCCTGATCACATCTCGGCTCCCGTGCCCTTTCAGCTTGGTTTCCATCTAATAGGAGAGGCTGTTGATGCATCGCGCCTTGGTTCCTTTCCCCTGCTAGGAATCTTACTAGCCTTCCATTTCTAATGAAAGTTTCGATTTCCTGTCGCAAGGTTATGCAGTCTTCCGTCAAATGTCCGTGATCATTGTGGTACTCGCAGAACTTTGTCCGATCTCGCTTCCTCGGATCACCCCGCAACTTACTTGGCCACCTGAAAGCTGGGTCTCTTCTGATTTCCATAAACACTTCGTTGACCCTGGTATTCAAAGGTGTGAACCTTCGATCTTCACGTCGCCGGGGTTCTGTCTTTGGGACTGATGGTACAGTCTTCTTTACTACTCTCTTCTGCAACCTTTTCTCCTTGGAGCAGCCGCTATAGGTGGCTCCTTTTTGGCGTCCTCTTCCTTTTTGGCGTCCTCTTTCTCCCGGTCTTCTTCCTCTTGACCTTTTGTGAGAGCCTTAATCATTTCCTCCTGATTAATATACTCTTCTGTTTTGGCGATAAACTCGGGAAGAGTTATTTCTGTAGAACTTTTTGATACTTCGGCCATTAGAGGCCCGTTTGGCCTGACTCCATGCCATAATGCAGATAATACCGTTTGATCCCCCGGATTATCTACTAACAATTTTTCTTTATTGAACCTATGCATGAAATCCTTTAGGCTTTCTTCCTTCCCTTGACGTAATGACAGTAAGCAAGCCGAGTGCTTCCTTCTTTTTTTGGTAGCCAGGAATTGGCTTAAAAAGAGACTTCCAAGTTCTTTGAAACTATCTATCGACTTAGCAGGCAATCTGGCAAACCAGTCCTGAGCAACTCCTTCCAACGTAAGAGGAAAGGTTCTGCATGCTATTTCATCTGGAAACCTATGAAGGGAAAAGTGAACACGGACGCTCTCCATATGTTCAGAAGGGTCGCCACTACCGTTAAACTCCTTGACGCGAGGCATCTTGAAGTTTTCAGGCAAAGGGAAACTTAACACTCGATCAGTGAAAGGCAGGTCGGTGTTATCCATAAGCCCCGGCGGGGGTTTTCCATCCTTTTCAGCCACTTGCGAGTTAGTTCTTCGTACTTCTTCTTTAAATCTTCCATGTCAGCACTCATCTGGGCCTCATTTCGCCCTTGAAATTGCTCCCTTCGAGGCCTAGTATGCTGAGACCTCTCTGGGTTCTGCTGCTCACGATGCTCCTCATTCTGGACAGTAGTATGATGGCTAGCTTGGACTGAACTTGCTTCCTCATCGCGATGGGAACCTGCAGTTCGCTTCCCATCACGAATCTCCCTTCGCCTTTCCCTCTCACGCCGCTCTTCACGCCTTCGGGCTCGCTCTTGATCCCTCTGGCTATTCGGCCAGCGGTGTGAGCCTTGCAGCCAGGTCTTCATTCTGCTTTTTCAGAACCTTCATAGATTCAGACATCTGCTTCATGAATTCGGCTAGATCGGATGGTGGTGGTACGTTGGAGGCTGCAGCAGTGGAACGGGTAGTCACCATTTTAGATTAGTAGAGAACTGATGAAAATCGAAATTTTCACAGACGGCGCCAAACTGTTGATGCACAGTTTTCCAATTAATGACGTGACACGCTTGCCGAGCTTGAGTTAGACCAACACCCGAACAATTTAACTGCACAACAAAGAAGAAAGAAGGATCGAAGTGACCGGGGGTGAGCAGGCGTGGGCACTCCGATGCCTAAGTCAGAATGAGAAAGGATAATAGTAACAACTACAGAGCTCAAGTTATGAGAGTTGTGATTACCTTTGCTTTGATCATATGACTTGTATTTATAGGCATTTGGAGAAAGTTTGATTTCCCACTTATTAAGGAATCTTATCCCTTGATATTAGCTAAACAAACATTTGAATGAAAAGATTATGTTTGTTAGTTCTTCCGCGATTTAAGCGATTGGAGATCAGAAGATCTGCTTTGTAATCTTTTAAGATATCAAAGTTATTCCCTCTACCGAGACTTTATATGTCCTGAGTTATTCTCGGACTTTAGGGTCTCGTCAATGGGTTGCCTCAGATTCGTGGTCTCGAATAACATGAGTAGGTCTCAGACTCGGATCTCTTGAGTTGGTCTCGGACTTAGGCTTCTTGAATAGGTCTCGGCTTTGGGCTTTTTGAATAGGTCTCGGACTTGGGCCTCCTCTGGCTGGGCCCAAGGACTGCTCAATAAATTGTAAGCTAGTTCATGACCCAACACAACTCATTTAATTAAACACGTCAGACTTCTCAACTCTAACCCTTTAATTTCATGTTGGGTTTGCGGGTCGTGTCAAAAATTGTCAGTCCTAAATTCTCATTATATTTTTTTAAAAAGTGTGAAAATCATGCATTTTGAACATAGCATTTTACCCCACGAGTTCGGGGTTTTCAATTTGAACCCCAAAGTTTAAAAATTGGCAATGTACCCCCCTGAAGTTTCAAAAAGTTTCAATTTGAACCTTCCGTTAATATTTTCCGTCTAAATGGATGGAAGTGGTCCCACGTGCGCCTCACGTGACATATTAAGCCGTTTTCTTCCAATTTTGCCCTCAATCTAGATATCAAAATTATGAGATTACCCTCAAAGGCTTTTCTTCTGCACTTACGTACTGCACGACAATAAGAAGAGAGTTTCGTTCCCAAGTAAAAAATTTCTCTCTTGCACTCTCTCTAACACACAATGAAAAAAATTTCTCAGGCCAGCCGCTAGGTTCTGGCTGTGAGAGGAAATGCTTCCAAATGCTTAATTAGATAACTAAAATGCCTCCATGAGATGCCAGCCATTGCTTGGCCCCGTACGCTTGAGAAGAAATCCCTTCCATGCCCATTGCAAGCCCAGAAATGACAGAGTAGCTCCAAATCAACGTAAATCAACGTAAGGCTCGTTTACGTTAAACAGAGTTTGAACATTCTCCTCCTTCAGACGGAAGCCATAAGTCAACTCCCGAAGTGACGAATATCCATCTTGTGTTGTTGCCAGGCATCCACTCTGAATCTTCTTGTCAGAGACATCTGCAGTTTGATTTCCATTTGTTCCCCTCCTCGCATTACTCTTGTTAGATAAATCTGCAGTTGGATTTCCATTTAGGTGAAAGCCAATGTATCGTTTTTCTTTCGCAAGCTGAATTACAGCGTACCGAATTAACGGGTGCATCTTGTAAAGTTCTAAGCTTGGTCTGCGCTTTTTGGAAATGCGCTCGATGATGCCTTTGTCGATAAATTCTTGGAACAAATCGTTCTCCTTCTCCTCGCCAGTCTTGGAGGATAAGAACCCCTCGCTAACCCACCAATGGACCAATGCTTTCTTCTTGATGATCCGGTTCTGGGGGATAAAGTTTCCAGTCCAAGCACATGGTCCAAGAAGATCACATTCATACCAACAACAACATTATTTACCTGAAAACTAATAATCTTTGTGAGGCATGTAAATAATGACACCTATAGTTCTAGCACATGATCCATTGATGACAAAGAATCACTCGCTTTTGGTTGCGAAGCAGGGTAGAAACAGAGGAGTGTGGATTTCATTTCATACTCTGTGATTGCACTTCTTTTTCTTCAACAAGTTAGAGGGTAAAGAATTTGGAGCTAATTAATTATTATTGTTGATAATTGGTGCATTTGACTTGCCGTGATTGGTTTCAAGGCATACCACGTTAACAAAACCAATTAAGAAAACTAGAAACATGCATGCATGCTCCATCGCCCCACGGCTGACTGACATGCATGTGAAAGTGTCATTCTCTAAGCTTTGCTATATATATGCCAATGCCTCTTTCTGTTTCTCATACCTTCTCATTTTTTCGAGCTAATTAGAGAAAGAGAAAGAGCCGTACGTTGGCATATCATGGCCAACTGGGGATATTTGCATGGTTACTCCACCTTAGAAAATGACTATGTTCCCTTAACCATTATCTTCATCTTTCTTACGATGTTCCTTTCCATCTTTCTTCTCAAATTCAAGTCAAAATTCCATAGAAACAGTGAGCAAAGGCCACTCCCACCAGGCCCAAACAAGCCAACATTCCGGTGGATACATGGCCTTATGAAAGATCAATGGAAGAAGATGAGAAAGGTGGTGGCTTCCAATATAATCAACTCCAAAACACTTCACTGGCTACTTAATAAATGGACGGAAGAAGCCGACAATCTTGTTTGGTTCGTTTGTAACCAGTCCACTTCACTTAACCCGTATAACTGCCAGAACCCAACGGCTGGCCTGAGAAATGTTTTTCAGTGTGTGTTAGAGAGAGTGGAAGAGAAAGTTTTTTTACTTTGGGAAGAAGAGAAGGTGCAGTACGTAAGTGCAGAAGAAAAGCCTTTGAGGGTAATCTCATAATTTTGATATCTAGATTGAGGGCAAAATTGGAAGAAAACGGCTTAATATGTCACGTGAGGCGCACGTGGGACCACTTCCATCCATTTAGACGGAAAATATTAACGGAAGGTTCAAATTGAAACTTTTTGAAACTTCAGGGGGGTACATTGCCAATTTTTAAACTTTGAGGTTCAAATTGAAAAACCCCTGAAACTTCAGGGGGGTAAAATGTATTTTCCCCATTATTTTAATAGACCGAATTAAATAAAATGTTTCCAATCCGATATATATATATATACACTTTATCGGTTGTTAAGGTATAGTCAAAACTTTAGTAGTCTTTATCGGTTGTTAAGGTGTAGTCAAAACTTTCAACTACTAAAGTTTATTATATTGCCAATAGGCTAGGCCTGTAATTTTCTCTCTTTGAAAAGTAAGGATTCGAGTCTTGCAGGAGACTATAATGATACAACTAAAAATGGAAAAAATAAAATATGGTAATTAATATAGGAGAAAGAGTGAATTAAAGTCACAATCAAAGTCATTTAAGATGTGAGAGGAAAATGAAAGGAAATAATGTGGAAGCTTAAGGTTGGATACTTGGATGGCGTTTGGGGGACACACAAGACACGCATGGGGCGCGTGGTAGGAAACAGTAGGCTCATGTCTAACCCACGCCATCACACGTCTGAACCCACTTGGTGGTGTTGCCTACTCCTACGCAATCCTAGTCATTTTTGTTCGATGTGGGATAATATTGTTGCGTCTTTCGATTTGATCAGACGCTGCATATGGAAATTGGAAATATTCGTATCAATTTTGGAGTCGTTTTAGGTTTACTTAAAAAGGAATTTGATTCTTAAAAAAAAAAAAAAAAAAAAGGAATTTGATTTGTACGAATTGAGGGAATCTATCCTGTGTGGATCTATTCTAATTGGGGAATCATCATGGACCCTTTGATGCGCGCCACCGATGCTAAACGTCCTCAACGTGAAACTGATGACGTGTACCCATGTTGAACAATTGCTGATGACCATGAATCTAACAGTGGTATGATATTTATTGTTTTGGGCTATGCTCAGGTGGGCTTAATAGATTTTCAAGCTTAAGGCTACAAACTTAAAGTATGGTTTTTCCGCTATCAGGGTCTTTTCGCTCTCAAGGTCGAGGAATAATTGCTATTTATACATTTAGTTGAATCTATTTGTCACAGATCTAATATTAAATTTGATTTTATTCAAGTGTTAGCTAATTAGTCTCGAATCTTGTACTAAACCCAGTAATCTTTTATCTTTATGCTGTGGTTGCTTCAGAGCTTTGTTCTGTGATGTAAGAGCTTTATGCTCGTGGTATTATTGAATGAAATGTTATGTTTTTCTCAAAAAAAAAAAAAAAAAAAAAAATATATATATATATATATATATATATATATATATATACTTTTGGACCTAAATGTTTTTTTTCCCAAATGACTTGCAAAATTCATTTTTGTTAGTAGACATTTAATTTCAATAGATGTCATATTTTGTATTGAGCTACATATAATTATTTTTAATGTATAATTTAATTTGCAAAAATGAAATTTACTTTATTCTAAAAATTATTTAATGAGCGAACTTAGCTAATATATTGGTTTTAAGTTCAGGTGTATCAAGTCATGCAGCGGGAGGAAAATAGCTGGGTGCGATTTGAACATCTATTGGACGATGCTAAGTTACTCCTTGGAAATTGTAGATCCTGGAGCACAGCGTACAGCGAATGAAGCGGCACACCGGATGGCGAAGCTAGGCTTGAATCTTAACGTTGAACATCTTTTGAGGGAGTCTGTTCCCCTTTGTATCCAAGAAATTGTTATGGCTGAGCAACATCATTTTCAGTGATGGAAAATTCGAGATTCATTTCAAAAAAAAAAAAAAAAAAAGTTTCATATGAAACGTATTTTCTTTCTTTTAAAGTATTAATATTTTGGAATTTTGTATTTATGTTTATCATAATTGGGGCCTTAATTAATTAAAGAGCACTGACTAATTTTTTTGTCATAATACTATTTTTCACCATAATTGATGCCTTAATTAAAAACAATTGACTAACTTTTTATCATAATTGAGGCTCTAATTATTATTATTATGTTTTTAGAAAAGGAAACTAAATTCTACTATAGTTATTTGGTGCCTTATTTTCATTGGGGGGCAATTACCTAATTTGCCTAAGCATTGGGCCATGACACGATTTTAGTTATTGAGTCTACCTCAAAATGCCTCATATAATTTAGAGAGAACATATTTTATATAAGCACATCAATTTTCTCACACAGAGAGCATGTTCTATAATTTTATATAAGCACATTTATTTTCTTACATTCAAGTAATGTGGGACGTCACAATCACTTTCTCTTGAGATCCAGCATTCTCGCTAGCAACTCTTATAGGCTTGTGCACATTTCCTCATCTCGGGGAGTTTTGGCTCTGATACTATATATAACACCTCGCTCCAAGTGGTGTAATATATATTGGACTTTAGCCTGCATGATTTTGGTTATTGGGTTTACCTCAAAATGCCTCATACCATGTAGAGAGAACATGTGCCTCATATCATGATTATTGAGTTTACCTCAAAATGCCTCATACCATGTAGAGAGAACATGTGTCTCATATCATGACACATGCTGACCAACAAAATTTGGATAACATTGAGTCACAACAAAGTGAGAATCAAGAAGGAGATAGATAATTAAAGATCAACTTGACAATCAGGAAATAGAGATGAGATAGAATCATATTTCTAGAGCTATGTTTCATTAGTATGTTACAAATTAGAAGGTATACAGTACAGGATTTATCTCTTTGAATTATAGTTCTGTACAAACTCTTTCACTCTCCAAATATATTTTGTTCTTAGATGAGCTTGACTATTTTATGATAAAATATGACTATTAAGAAACGATGTTGACCAAAGAATTATTATGAAAAAAAGATTTTGTTCTATGATCATGTCGTGATGTGAATACTATATATGAGACTCACTCTGTATTGTTCACTATATATTGTTGATAACATATAATAATAATAATAATAAGAAGAAGAAGATGGGAACAATCTCAGAAGAAGAGGAAAACAATTCCTTACAAGCAGTAAACGAGAGGAACAGTCCTTTGATAAGCCGCCGGGAAGAGTCGCAGAGTGAAATGATAAGGAAATATGAAAAACAAAATTGATAAATGAACATTGCATTGCATATGTTTTCATGTTTTTTTAAGGGGTGAAAAGGCCGGCGGTTATTAAACGTCTGCTAATCGCTAATCACTTTTGAAGGCGGTTAGAAAAAACTCTGATGATTACGGTTAGCAGTTTTAGATTTTGAAAAAACAGCTAATCGCTAACCGTTAACCGCTAACTACCGTTATATATATATATATATATATATATATATATATATATATATATAACGGTAGTTAGCGGTTAATGGTTAGCGATTATACACACACATGAAACAATGTCACTTTTGTGTTTAAATATCTATAAAAATATACAAAAATTTAGAAATGATGTCGTATGTAGTAAAGTATTATCATATTACCATAAAAAACGATGTCATTTTGGTTTTTATTTTATTTTTATTTTTTAACTTGTTAAAATTTTTTCTATTAAAAGCGTTTAGAGGTTATTAAAATTATTAACCGCTAGTTAACCATCTAAGTGGTTAACCATATAGGTTGTTAGCTGATTTTACTAACTGTCTAGGCAGTTATGGTTAGCGATTTTAGTCAATAACCGTTAACCGTAACCTTAATAATATTAAATAAAGAATGAGAAAGGGCTAAAAATCAACATCATCAAATAAACATGAACTTGTATTAAGATGCGTGTGTTATGCTTATGCATATCACACAAACTTCATTAAAATAGCTCAAAGTGCTTGTATCAAAAAGGATCCACTAAGGTTGCACTAAAAGATTTTTCATATAAAATCTCCTTTAATTGGAGATTCTATATTCATTCCCCAATACCTATCTGGCTTCAACCTTTCTTTTGGTTTAATTGGTTAGGTCATTTTCCTTTCCCACTTTCTTCCACCATCCTCCTTTTTGTCCTTTTCCATTTTTTCCTCCAAGCTCGTATAGTCGTATACACCCAATTTAGGCACTCTTGGGTGTTCCGAGACAGGAAATTAGTTATCGTTCATCTAAGAAAAAGTGTGTTGATGTGCAATATTACCACTCTGTTTACATAGATGGCTCTCAGAACGTGTTTTGTAGGGTACGATTTTGAATGCCACAAAAGGCTTTGACTTTCCTCATTGAACACCAATTGAATTTCAGATGAGATGGTCAAATGTCCGATTCAACAAAGTGTTTTCCAAATGGGATTTACAACAACTCGAAGAATTCTACTTATTGACCGGACCTAGATGATAAAAAAAATAATGCCTTCTTAATTGATAATCCTAAAAGGACAAAATTTCTCTATAAATTGGATTGGAGGAAATTCTTCAAACATACTCTTTAAAAATATCATGTGTTCATCGGTACGTGAGAATCACATGTTTTATTAATAGTATAATAAAAAGACAAGTGTTTCTTACATGCTCGAGGGACGCATGACACTTTTAGAGACTGTGTTGGTTCGAAGAAAATTTATATATATCCACTCTAAAAACATCCTCAATTTTATCGCATTCAAAATTTTATAACCATAAAGAATTATCACTTATATAAAAAGTTTAAGCCAATAAAAAATAATAAATTTATATTTAAACCCGAATCTGTATATAAATTTTGTAATATTATTGGCCGTAGAACAAGTTCTAAGTATTAATCTTCTGTCTTGATTAATTTCTAGTCAGAAAAGAACTTCTTGGGCCTATCATGGGTCATTCTAAGGTAGATAGATAGATAACATTATTTAAAATTACTGGCAACCATCACCAAAAAGCAATTATGCTGTCATGACACACGCTGACCAACAAAATTTGGATAACAATATTGAGTCACAACAACGTGAGAATCAAGAAGGAGATAGATAATTAAAGATCAACCTGACAATCAGGAAATAGATATGAGACAGAATTATATTTCTAGAGTTATGTTTACAGATCAGAAGGTATACAGTATAGGATTTATCTCTTAGAATTATAGTTATGTACAAACTCTTTCACTCTCCAAATATATTATGTTCTTAGATGAGCTTGACTATTTTATGATAAAATATGACCATTAAGAAACGATGTTGACCAAAGAATTATTATGAAAAAAAGATTTTGTTTTATGATCATGCCGTGATGTGAATACTATATATGAGACTATATATTGTTTGTTGATCATCAAATGAGAATAAGAGATGATTAAAAAAAAATGAGAATAAGAGATGATTAAATCGGGAAGAGTTCCCAACATGGTAGAATACTCCTAGTACCGATAACATATTATAATAATAATAAGAAGAAGAAGAAGATGGGAACAATCTCAGAAGAAGAGGGAAACAATTCCTTACAAGCAGTAAACGAGAGGAATAGTCCTTTGATAAGCCGCCGGAAAGGGTCGCAGAGTGAAATGATAAGGAAATATGAAAAAGAAAATTGATGAATGAACATTGCATTGCATATGTTTCCATGTTTTTTTAGGGGTGAAAAAGGCGGGCAGTTATCAAACATTTTCTAACCGCACTAACCGATAATTACTTTTGAAGGTGATTAGAAAAAACTTGTTACCAGCCTAGATGATTATGGTTAGCGGTTTTAAGTTTTGAAAAAACCTCTAATCACTAACCGTTAACCGCTAACTACCGTTATATATATATATATATATACACGAAACAACGTCGTTTTTGTGTTTAAATATCTATAAAAATATACAAAAATTTAGAAATGATGTTGTATGTAGTAAGATATTATCATATTACCATAAAAAAACGATGTCATTTTGGTTTTTATTTTATTTTTATTTTTTATTTTTTTAACTTGTTGAAATTTTTTCTATTAAAAGCATTTAACGGTTATTAAGATTATTAACCACTAACCACTAGTTAACCGTCTAGGTGGTTAACCATATAGGCTATTAGCGAATTTTACTAACCGCTTAGACAGTTACAGTTAGCGATTTTAGTCAATAACCATTAACTGTAACCGTAACCTTAACCGTCTTTTCACCCATAGCTTTTTCTATGTATCAATTAGTTGAGGTGGTAAAAAAAGTTGAGGTGGTATATAATTTTGTATAGGTGGAGCTATTTTATTGGGTTTGACATGATTATATGCCTACTTGTCATAACGGAGAAAGCAATTTGATTACGGAGGAATAATTTGATAAATTTTCATTGCTAAAGAAGTGATATGATAAAATGTTAAAACTCTAACTATTTTTTTCATCACTTACTAAAGAAAATGCACGTCTTCTCTATCCGTTTAGGGTAGGTTGGCAGAACGGAAAAAAGGCATTGAAAATAATACTAAATAAAGAATGAGAAAGAGCTAAAATTCAACATCATCAAATAAACATGAACTTGTATTAAGATGCGTGTGTTATGCTTATGCATGTCACACATTCTTCATTAAAATAGCTCAAAGTGCTTGTATCAAAAAGGATCCACTACGGTTGCACTAAAAGATTTTTCATATAAAATCTCCTTAATTCTTTAATTGGAGATTCTGTATTCATGCCCCAATACCTATCAGGCTTCAACCTTTCTTTTGGTTTAATTGGTTAGGTCATTTTCCTTTCCCACTTTCTTCCACCATCCTCCTTTTTGTCCTTTTCCATTTTTTCCTCCAAGCTCGTACACACCCAATTTAGGCACTCTTGGGTGTTCCGAGACAGGAAATTAGTTATCGTTCATCTAAGAAAAAGTGTGTTCATGATGTGCAATAGTGTTGCTCTGTTTATATAGACAACTCTTAATTAGAACATGTCTTGTAGGGTACGATTTCAAATATTACAAAAGGCTTTGACTTTCCTCATTAAACACCAAATGATTTTCAATTGAGATGGTCAAATGTCCAATCCAACAAATTGTTTTCCAAATGGGATTTACAACAACTCGAAGAATTCTACTTATTGACCGGACCAAGATGATAAAAAAAAAAAATGCCCTTTTAATTTATAATCCTAAAAGGACAAAATTTCTCTATAAATTGGATCGGAGGAAGTTAATTCTTCGAACATACTCTTTAAAAATGTCATGTGTTCATTGATGCGTAAGAATCACATGTTTTGTTAATAGTATGTACTTCTCGACGGCATTTTTTTAATAGCATTAATACGTAAGAATCACGTTTTGTTAATAGTATGTACTCACATTTTTAATAGTTTGAAAACACATGACACTTGCAGTTTTAGAGACTACGTTGGTTCAAAGGAAATTTATATATATCCACTCTGAAAACATCCTCAATTTTATTGCATTCAAAATTTTATAACCGTAACGAATTATCACTTATTTAAAAAGTTTAAGCTAATAGAAAATAATAAATTTATATTTAAACCCGAATCTGTATATAAATTTTGTAATATTATTGGCCTTAGAACAAGTTCTAAGTATTAATCTTCTGTCTTGATTAATTTCTAGTCATAAAAGAACTTGTTGGGTCTATCATGGGTCATTCTAAGGTTGATAGATAACATTATTTAAAAGTACTGGCAACCATCACCAAAAAGCAATTATGCTGTCAGTGGGCTATATCCTTCATACAACCAATTAATAATATTATATATTGTCGCTTATAATAATTGGGTCCTCAACCCACTAAAGAAGATTAGCATCCAAACAATTAAGTTTCATCATGTAATTAAATTAAAACCATATTTTAAATTATATTGAGTTCATGTAGATAATCTGGATAAAGTTTGGACATTTTAGTGCGTGTGTTGAGCTTATGTATGGCACGTATTCTGTGTAAAATATTCACAATATTTGTGCTTAAATGAACCCCATTTAGATAATAATAACTAAGTTATTATTATTTATATATAGAAATGATTCAGTCAATTTGTCTTTAACTTTCTTCCACTTCCTTCTCTTTTTCTTTTTGCTTTCCTGGGAAATAGTACTTTGCCACTATGATCACTTTTTATTGGTAGAATAAGGATAGTGTCTCTGGAAAGTGGCATAATACAGACACATGTTGTCCATCAGGAAGCTGCCATTTTCTGTGTAAACAATTGACAACTTTTGCTCATTAGTGCTTATGCTTTGTACTTAAGAGGATAATTCCAGTGAGTTTCAGTGTAATATTAAGATTATCTTATCACTAGCCAAAACTGGTTAATTTCACCAAGAGTCAGTGGATCACATAGTTAAACTGGTTGTACATTCAATAAGGATCACATATCTGCAACATCTGCTTTTCTGCAGAAAACTTCAGGCTCATACTCATAAGGTTTCATATTGGTGAGAAGTAAACTTATGAGAAAGTAGAAACCTCCTCTAAAATTTTGGTGACAAATCATTTCTGCAAGAAGCTCTTATCTATAGCTTGACGGTTCCTCAACTGAGAGGTGAATTGAGTGGCTACTCTACCTAAATGTGTGATCATGGTTGCACGTGTCCGTTGGAAATCGTATATGATGGGCTTAATCAGTGAGAACCGCATGTTTGATCCAACTCTATTACGACCACTAATGGTTAACACTAAGCAGTCTTCTCCCAGAAGTAGTCATTCAAAAGAAAGTTGAAGCTGCTTTTTGTTCCTAGATGTGAGTTTCAGGTTGCAACATAGTATGAAACCAGCATCTTAAATGATCCAGAAGGAACAGATTCCCTTCCTGTTGATAATCTTGTTGAAAGTTGTATATCCATAGGAAAAGAAAGAAAAGAAAAGAAAGGATTTTTATGGCAATCAATCTGGTATGGTTAAAACGAGTCCAATCTTAACCTGAGTACTGTGGAGGTGCGCAGAAACTCCTGTGAGTAGATAATTATATGAAGCGTGCAGTCAAAGTTGGTTTATTTAATTATAAATACAAAAGGCAATGAAGATTCTGTATATAAAGAGTACTGTTGTTGACATCAGAGGTAGGGACATTCTAAAAAGATTTTCCGAATCATGCTACTTTCTTGTTAACGGATACAAGATTTTAGGCCTTGATTACTCTGTTTTAAGTTGTTTTTGAAATTTTTGCTGTGTAATTTAGAATAGGTTGAAGTTTGAAATTGTTTATTGCTGGTTGCTGCCTGCTATGTAGCTTTTGCAGCAATGTTTTCTATTCATTAAAAAAAAAAAAAAAAAAAACAATGACATGGGCCAATGAGTTTTTGATAATGATGCCAAATACTAAAGGAGAATTAATATTGTGGTATTCTCGAGTGGATTGATAATCATTTAAAGTTCAAGAAACAATATTCATGATCACTTTTGCATTCTTTACTTCATTAACTTTAAGCATTTTTAAATGTTGAATTGAATTATTTGTTTTCTTTTTAGGTGCTTAAACTGTTTTTGTGGCTCTTGTTGAGAGGACCGGGTCATTTTATAATGTGTTTCCCTTTTTTTTTTTCTCGCATTATAATTTTTTTTTCTTGGGTTTGTTATCGAGAAGCTCACCCATTTTTTCGGTGTTTTAATCCCAATATCTCTTTCCTTATTTGCTTGAAAATATATATATATAGCAACTCCATGCCTCGGAAGGCATATTCCTTTTGAGGGGGTAAATCATACTGCTAAAAGAAAATTGGGGAGCAACCTTTCCATTAGTCGATGGGAGAAGCTGATGATTACTGAAGAAAAAAGCAATTAATTGTTTTGCTTTTTTAATATTATTTTACTTTTCTGAAATAGTATTGATTTACATAGTCGTTCAAGTGTCAAGTCACAGATCTAGGACTGGTTTGTTATAGCAAATAAAAACTGTGGATTAAAGGATTAAAATCATTAGTGATATTTGTGTTATTATCATAAAATGGTTAGTTAATTTAGAGATTCTTTAGAATATATTTTATAAAACCTAATTTTGCCTAGTAATTAGGAAATGTTGAACTCAAAATTTATGATTATTTTTATAAATCACCCGCTCTATTTGAGTATGTGGGTTACTCTTCATTTTTCTTTATTTGAGTATCAAAATTTATGATTATTATCATCTTTATTTCATTTTTCTAATATGAGATCGGGGTATTACACAAAGCCCTAATCGCACATACTCAAAATTTATGATTATTTTTATAAACTATCCGCTTTATTTTAGTATGTGGGTTACTCTTCATTTTTCTAATATGGGACTGGAGTATTACACAAAGCCCTAATCACTTAATTAAAAAAAAAAACTCATCTGAAAAAACATTGAATATTATTAAAATTCGAATGCCAAACTAAGCCTACAAGCCGGGTTTAAACAATTGAAAAAGTCCAAAAATCACCTAAAATAGAAAACTTATATTTCTGAATTATTAATTAAATTATATTTCCTAAAATGGAAAAAAAAGAATCTAAAACTGCTGATTTAGAAGGGAAAACGAATTTCGAGGCTGAAAGTGATGCTCACCGTGCATAGCTCATGGCTGGGACGTGTGCTTTGAAAAGATCATTTCAAATTGGGGTTTTACCTGCGATTCAAATACTTTATAGTAAAGTTTTACTCTGTTTTACTACACGTTAAGCATTATAGCCCTAATTACACATAATCATGCCGATTCTTGTCCTTTTTACGCTAATCTTCTCCCTTTAGGTATGCCAGATACCTCAACATCAATTATGACTCATGTACCATCAAGTGTCAAAAGCACAGATAGAGAATGCAGAAATGGTAGCATTTAGGGTGCATGAAGAAGATCATAGTGTTTCAAAGGACATCCAATTTTTTTTTTTTTACTTGAATGTGACTAAGCAATGCATATAGATTGAGGTGAACAAGATTGGGGGGAAGTGGCTCATAAAAAGCACAAGCTGATAGGGAATCCACCCGGCCTCAGTCAGGTTACCATTTTTCTGTCACCTTTTAACTCATGAATTGTGGGTGAATATGAGAATGTGATAGAACCCCCACTTAATTAGGTTACCCAAAGTGAAGCAATGTTTCCCTTTTGGGTCACCCATTGATCAATTGGGTCTTATCAGAAGAGGTTGATTGATAGGGGTTGGAAACCCATTGGCTAAATCATTCTAAAGTGCTTTAATGTGGCAAGATGGAATCCGATTTGGGTATTGGCAAATCCCTTATAGGATGAAAGAGATTAATAAATAAAGTCATTTTGTTTTCAATAACATCCATATATAGAAAAATAAAAAGAAAAGGCACGAGTGTTCAATCATCTAATCATCCTCCTAAAGGTGTTTAATTTAGGATCAGACCATCAATAAGAGAGGTAATTGCTAGCAACTTTATCTGTAAAGTAATGTAAATATAATATGTGTAGAAAATATATAATGGGATATAACATGAAAGAGAGCGGAAGTAAAGAGAGAAACTGATGATGCGTTAGGGCTACAATACAATGGTTTGTATTTATAAAGGTTATAAGTAGTAAACAAGTAAACGTAAACTAAATAAAAGAGAAAATAAAGAACCACCAAGGTGGTAGTCGAGTTGGTAATGGAATTCCTTTCATTCTAGTGGTCGCATGTTCGAATCCGCTTGCGGTAGTAGATGCGTGAACCAGATGCTACTTTGAAGGGGCTTTACCGGCTTGTACCTTGGTGGGGTTGTGGTGATGGGCTCGCCTTTCCCAGCAGTAGCTATGGCTCAAACCGGACATTCCACAGCGGGTGGAGACCCCGATGGTAATGTCCAAGGGGAAAAATTACACTGGTCGCCCCTTCCCACCCTTTTAATTAGGAAAAAAAAAAAAAAAGAAAGAGAAAATAAAGAGAATAAGACAAGTATTCCTTCAATATGCATCTTAAGATAAATTATTGGATTCTTACACTTGTAATTAGGGTTTGTAAATCTCTTGAGGTTTATGACTCTTCTTGTACATCTTTTGCTTTTAAAACTATTTTATGCGGTCCCTTGGAGATGACCGAACTAATTATTTGGCTCATTTCCTACTTTGTTACTGTTACCTACACCGTTATTTTCTGTGTTTGGGTCTATTGTAGGGAGCCCACCCATTTTCGATATTTTGATCACTTATAACCCTTTCTCAATTTGTTTAGAAAAAAAAAATTAGGTTAAGAACAATGACAGGAAAGATGGACCATACCATTTTTTTCCCTATTCTTGTCATTAATTTGACTTGTTACCATTACAAATTCGTTAAAATTTTAAGATATGTAGCATATATGTTAATGAGAAATGTTACGAGTCAATAAGTTTTTCATATTTGACCCATATTCTCTTACAAATTCAATAGATCAACCATTAGATTTGTGTAGTTCATTATTAACTCATGTGAAGTCCACAAATCTAATTGTTGATTTGTAAGATGAGATGAGGCAAATATGAAAAAATATTGACTCCTAGCATTTCTCTTTGTGAGTAACATCATGAATTGGAGCAAATTACAATTTTATCCTCCTATTTACATGGATTGGCTCCTCTCCCATTCATTTGAACAGGAGAGAATCCAAATACCACAATAATTATGGTGGGTGTATATATGGGTGAGGAGGTGATGTCAAGCTGATCAGGGTAAATGCTTAACGCAATATCTATCCCATTCGTTAATTCTTCATCTCATGATCAGATTTCATCCTCTGATCTGTCTCGTTATCTTGCCAGCCATTACAGACAAAAGGAAGAAAAAAATAACACTTTGCATTGTTCATATGATCATATATATTGTCACCATGCATTATCATGAACCTTTGTCCATACTATCTCTTATATATTGCTTACAGATTCACCATCCATTTCTATCATGGGTCATGGCCACGCTATCCATCAATCCATATATATATATATATATAAGAGATAGTATGGACAAAGGTTCATGATATATATATATATATATATATATATATATATCTTCTTGATATACTTCCATCCGCTATCTCTAGGCTGCCCAAAAGATTATGTTGTTGAAATTTTCATTACATTTGGCAGCATAAAATACCTGTTTATTTATTTATTTTGGGTGGAAGTAGCTGAGAAGGAGCAGGAGATGGAGTACTCCACAAGCATAAGAAGAACCGACAAATTAAACAACATGTACATAGTATAGTCAAAGAGTAGTTTGAAAATCTCCTTCACAATTGACCTCGTGTCGTTTCTCATAATGACTGCTTCCTCATTCAAGGATATAATCATATTCAACGATAACAAAGATTTCAGTCGCTTTTAAACAGATTGAGAAAATAGTAAAAAAAAAAGGCTAATTAAGATAAGGAAGGTAGGAACTAAGTCCAAATTAAGAGTTTAAGAGTACCGTGAAAAAGATTGAGTTCAACAGTAAAAATATGTTACAAGTGTGAGTAGTTAACATAGTGTAGTCCGGTATAAATTTATAGGAATTAACCCACTGAATTATTGAGGTCACATCCCTTTGGTGAATAGCAAGTAAAGTACCTTGTTTTGTGTAGAAAAATTTTAGAGGATGCGATACACGAGACCGATGTTTATTTTGTAAGGGTAGGTCTGAAGGGTTCTGCCTCATGAAAATTCTCTCTCATAATATATATATATAAGCTTAAATTTAAATTTTTGGGTTGAGTGTTGTTCTAACGTATATACTATAATATAGTTTTATTGAATGATTCCCTAATGTCTCAATCTCCTAACATAAAGCCTTCGTTGAAAGGTCACTATTAAGACTTCATGTTATATATATATATATATATATATATATATAAAAGGAGACTATATTTTACTCTCTTGAAGTTGGACTCCCATTTCGATGTGTATGTAATGTTTAAAAAGTGACAATCGATGCCCTCAAAGTTTCAACCCACGCCAAGTTTGTCAATGATCTATTTTTCATCTTTCTTGATGGAAAATAACGACTTTCCATTTTACTTAAAACGGGATCATTATCCATCATACATATGTTTCTATATTTAGGTTTTCTATGCTGACATCTCAAATCACTGCGGTATATTAATAGTCCACTTCCCAATCTAGTTATGCCTAGCTATATGAATTATTTTGGCCGTTCAATGCCCTCATAATTATTCATTATGATGAATTATTTTGGCCATTCAATATTGCCCTCCTCATAATTATTCATTATGACGAGTATAAGTCCATTTGAGATTGCGGTTTTAATAAATGCGATTTTAAAATTTGTATTTTTGAAATTGTTACTTTTTAAAATCGCAAAAGTATTTGTAAAACATGTTAAAAAGTATTTTTTTAATTTTAATTTTTATCAAATATTTGTTATATGAAATCATGATTGGTTTAAATTCGCTTTTTCAAATAAGCACCCCCTAATCTGCTTATAAAAATCGTAAATTTTTTCCTATTTTAGATTAAGTGCTTTTTAAATCATAATACAAAACACATTTTGTTTTGCGATATCTCTTAAAAACACAGATTATTCTTGCGAAATCGTAATTCCAAACACACCCTATATCGCTTTCTTTGTCTATAAGTTCTTTTACATGTTTTTGGGCTCAATTATGAGTTTATATCCTTTTTGATAGGGAAAAACGCACAAATTATGGGGTGGGATTTTCACCATCTTCTGGACAACAGAGATTCCAGCAATTTGACTAGTCAAGTTGCCAATAATTTTAACAAATACAGAGCATTCTTAGCAGTCTCATTAAATTTTACTCATCAAAATAACAAAAAGTACACTTTTCTCTATTTTAACTATCTATTTTTTTAAAAAGCACTCACAGTAGCCTTACTATTTTAACTATAAACTTTCATTATTCCATTTAAATATTTTTATTTTTTATTTTATTTTTTTTTTCAAATACTTCTTTATATATATACAGTGCTCACTATCTTTAATAAGTACTGTTCATTCCAATTTTATTTTAGTTAAAATGCTGAGTTTGAAAAGTGAAGATTTAAACCACTTTTGCTAAATTATCTCACCAAAATAACCAAAAAATAGTTTTAATAAGGCTGCAAGGAGTGTTAATGCCTATATGCTCAAGTAAGTTTTGGGTTTCTAGTCCACCTTCTTTGATAGGTAGGCCTTATAGAGATTCTTTCATATTTTCGAGTAGCAAATGTGAGAGTTAAGCATACCTACCTAGGGAAGTTTTGGACCACCGGCCTACCTGCTTGGACAAGTAGGCTTCATAAAAACAATTTCATATTTATTATTTGAATTTACTAACAATTTAAACAATAGATTGCTAAAAGTCCAATTCCCTTCCAAGCACACCCTTTTTAAGGCTGCAGTTATATATTTTTTTTGATGACTTTCATAGTCGGGAAAATGAAACCTAACCACCCTTATCCAATCGTTCTCATTTCTCAATCAACTGCTACCGATTGTCTGACATTTTTATTTGATGTGTCAAATTTCTATTGAAGATGAAAATATCAAATATAATAGAGATGAAGACATTGTATCTTTAATTCAAATAAATCACATGAACTTTTTCATTCGTTCTAACCCAATGCCCATCGTCAAACCCTCTACCCACCTTTGAGCTCTAGTCTCCAAAATCAACTAAGACAGTGACTCCGATGATTTTGTCAAGAGAAAAAAAATTATTTAATGTGAATAATTATATTATTTTTTGGTACTTCAAGCTGAGATGTCTGCTTTTTACCTACACGCCCAACAAGAAAATTCTAGTATCTACTCTAACAAAAGCAAAAATAGAAAACCAATCCAAAACCCATAGGCCCAAAAATGATAACTATTGCCTTATAATCTCTCCGTTATCACAAACCCAGACCCAAACCCAAACCCAAACCAAATACGCGATATGCTCCCAGCAGGCCCAAAAGTCCCATCAACCTTGCGTCTTTTCCCCCCACCCTTTTCCTAAGAAAGCGAAAGAAAAAAACAAAAAAAAATTTCCATTTACATTTTCCTCTTTCTTGGGAAATCAAACAGAAACATCAAATTCTCAGAATTCACATCATTACCAACCCGAATCCCCTCCTCATCAAATTCTCCGGATGAATCCCTAGTGCCCTCATTAGGCAAACAGAAGATAGTGAATTTGGAAATTAAAATTCAATCAAAAAAGCAAGAAGCCCAGTTGGTTGGGGCTGTTTTTTCTGCGAACAGACATGGCGGGGGGCACTTCTTCCCTCATGGATACTCTCTTCCAGCGCAATCTGGACGACGTGATCAAAGGCCTCCGCCTGCAGCTCATCGGCGAGTCCGCCTTCATCTCCAAGGCCCTCGACGAGATCCGCCGCGAGCTCAAGTCCACCGACCCCCATTCCAAGTCCACCGCCCTCCACAAGCTCTCCTACTTATCCTCCCTCCACCACCACGACATGTCCTGGGCCGCCTTCCACGTCGTCGAGGTCATGTCCTCCTCGCGCTTCGCCCACAAGCGGATCGGCTACAACGCCGCCTCGCTCTCCTTCCACGACGCCACCCCTGTTCTCCTGCTCATCACCAACCAGCTCCGCAAGGATCTCACCAGCACCAACGAGTTGGAGGTAAGTCTCGCCCTCGAATGCCTCTCCAGAATTGCCACTGCTGATCTTGCTAGAGATTTAACCCCTGAAATATTCACTTTGTTGTCGAGTAGTAAGGTTTTCGTTAGGAAGAAAGCCATTGGCGTTGTTTTGAGGGTGTTTGCCAAATACCCAGATGCCGTGAGAGTGTGTTTTAAGCGTTTGGTTGAGAATTTAGATAGCTCGGACCCCCAGATTTTGTCTGCGGTTGTTGGGGTCTTTTGCGAGCTGGCCTCGAAAGACCCCGGATCATATCTTCCTCTGGCGCCTGAGTTTTATAGGATATTAGTGGATTCTAAGAACAATTGGGTCTTGATTAAGGTATTGAAGATTTTTGCCAAGTTGGCTCCATTAGAGCCGAGGTTGGCAAAGAGGGTTGTTGAGCCAATATGCGAGCATATGAGGAGGACCGGGGCGAAATCACTGATGTTTGAGTGTGTTAGGACTATTGTGAGTAGTTTGAGTGAATATGAATCTGCTGTGAGGCTTGCTGTCGCGAAGATTCGGGAATTGTTGGTCGATGATGATCCAAATCTTAAGTATCTTGGATTGCAGGCACTTTCGATTGTTGCACCAAAGCACTATTGGGCAGTGTTGGAGAACAAGGAGGTTGTGATTAAGGCGTTGAGTGATGCGGATCCTAATATCAAGCTTGAGTCCTTGCGTCTTGTGATGGCAATGGTTGCTGAGAGTAATGTGATGGAAATTTCTAGGGTTTTGGTGAATTATTCTCTTAAATCTGACCCAGATTTTTGTAATGAGATTCTGGGGTCCATTTTATCAACATGTTCTAGAAATGTGTATGAGATGATTATTGACTTTGATTGGTATGTGTCGCTTCTTGGAGAAATGTCAAGGATTCCACATTGCCAAAAGGGTGATGAAATCGAGAATCAGCTAATTGATATTGGTATTAGGGTCAAGGATGTTAGACCCGAGCTTGTTCGGGTTGCTCGTGATCTGCTGATTGATCCTGCATTACTTGGTAACCCTTTCTTGCATAGGATATTATCTGCTACTGCTTGGGTGTCAGGGGAGTATGTTGAGTTCTCAAGGAATCCATTTGAACTTATGGAGGCACTTTTACAACCTCGTACGAGTCTCTTGCCACCTTCAATAAGGGCAGTTTATATCCATTCTGCTTTTAAAGTATTAATCTTTTGCCTGCATTCTTACCTGCTGCAAAGGGAGAGTATTACATCCACTTGTCCTGATAATTTGGCACTGGGTGTTTCAGAATTAGTCTTGAAAAGGGAAATGCCAGAGGGTTCTGATTTGGCAACATGTGAAGGCCCTCCTGCTCATGGCAAACAGGATGAAGGGTTCAACCCAAGGGTTTCAAATCAATCATTTGAAGATCTTTCTGTAGAAAATGGTGGGGAAAGAATTATTAGTCATGGTCAGACATCTACCCCTGATACCTTGGAGAACGGTTACACATATGAATCTATTGTTAACCTATTAAATCTAATTGAATTGGCTCTGGGCCCACTCATAGGTAGCCATGATGTAGAAATACTGGAGAGAGCACGGAATCTATTATGTTTCATTGAGTTGATTAAGGGAAAACTACCTGAATGCTTAGTGCAGAAGGAAGAAAATTTGGAAAGTGAAGAGATGAAAGCTTCCAAAATCATCGAACTGATGTGTGATGCTTTTTCTGAGGAGCTTTGTCCAGTCTCAGTTAGTGCTCAGGAAAGAGTTCCTATACCAGAAGGGTTAGTGCTTAAGGAGAATCTTGATGATTTGGAGACAATATGTGGTGATATTCAACTACCTCCATCAATTTCATTTTCTCTTGGAAGTCCTCATTATGAGGAGGGGGTTAGTGCTTCTCTCTCTGACCTTCAGAGCAAAGAAGAGTCAGAACCATCAAACGAGTCCACGTCTCTGCTCAGGGAACACCGTAAGCGGCATGGATTATACTATCTTCCTTCAGAGAAAAATGAAATTGTAGCAACAGATTATCCACCTGCCAATGACCCTAAGTTGCAGGATTATCTTAATAAAGACGCTGATGATCTAGTTAAGCTTACAGAGGAATCACTTGTCGCAAAGAAAAAGGCAAACCATGCAAAGCCTAGGCCTGTAGTGGTGAAATTGGATGAAGGAGAGGTCGTATCTATTTCAGCCAAAAGGCCAGAGCTGAAGGATGATTTGCTCTCTGGTGCTGTGCGGGAAGTTCTTTTAGGAAGTGACACCAGGACAACTTCCTCGCGAAGTAACCCATCTGATAAGTCTTCCAGTAAAAGAAAAGGGAAGGAAAAACTAAACATTGGTCCTTCCGAATTGAAAGATAATTTGGGTGATGCGGAAAAGCATGAGCATGAAAATCCAAGTTCAAGAAGAAGCAGACACCGTACTCATGGTAAGGAGAGAAGACATAAGAGTCCAGGAAAGATTAGTGAGGAAACGGAAGAAAATGGTCAGAAAGGAAAGCAAAAGAGTAGTCATCACCATGCTAAGCATAAAGCTCGACGAAGAGCTGATACGCCCTTGGATGTGGTTTCACAATCAACAGTAATTCCGGATTTTCTTTTGTAGCGTTAAGGATCTGGATTCATTATTTGTCATCAGATGCCACAGAGAACGTCATTGTCCCTGTACTCAATCACTTTGACTGATAAGGTCAGTTCAATTGTAGATTTTACACCACCTTTTTTTTTTTTTTTGGAGAGGGTTTGTGGTTGCTTTAAACTTTTGGATTTGGTTTTCCCATTTTACTCGAAGTGAATCTCATCAAAGTAAAATTTCAAATTTAAGGTTACTTAGCATTCTTTACAAGCTCTTAACTTCTTTTTTTTTGGATGAATACAAACTCTTAACTTCTTGAGTTTCTTTCTTATATATATATATATATATTTTCTAAGCACTTTCTTATTATGTTTTTGTTTGAAGTGCCCTTGCAATTCTTGTTTGCTTTGCTGATGTTGTATTTAATATTAATTTTGTAAGTAAAATTCATTTATTAGTTGTAATATATGAAAAGGGTGTTACCACAATTAAATGAGTTTTACACAGTTTTGAGTTCTGGAGAGAGAGAGAAGGTTTCATGTAGCTAAACCCAATCACTTGGGATTAAGGTTTGGTTGAATTAAGTTGACTTGGACCCAGTTTTCCATGAACTTTTTTTTTTTTTGGGTGTGGTAGTTTACCACGTGGAATATATCATATCTTGGCAATGCGTGGCTTTGAATTCATACAGCATGTTTTAACAGGGTTATTCCTGACTTGAAATTGATAAATGGTGGATCTGTACTTACAGCTTGTTGATTGGCATGAAATTTACACGAGATGCTAACTTTACAGCCTTGGTCCTAAACATGCCAATACTCTTAACCTTAAGGAGGGTTGGCTCAAGTGGTAAAGGCCTTGGTCTTGGTAGTATTTCTATCAGATCTAAAGTTTGAATCTCCTTAGGTACAAACAATTTCTTGGGGTAGCCCGCCATCAAAGCTAGAGTATTATTTGATCCGTTTGAAGGGGCACTTTGCATAGGTCCGAAGTTTATCCGACAAGGGCGGGTACACAAAGTGCTCTGCCTTGAAGGGATTCCTTGTCATAAAAAAACTAAGAAAATCCAATACTCTTAGAAATGTGTTAAGACATGCAGAACATAAATCATGTCATCTACATACAGAAGGAGATTTAGTTTTGCCATAACACCTCTATGAATGAGGGAGGGAGAGAAAGACTCTAATTAAATGATCAATCTTACTTTTTCTGTATTTGTTTGTCCTGCCCTCCCATCTAGCAATATATCTAAGTTTGGCAAAAAATTACATCTTAAATTTTTAAGTTATGTACCTGTTAAAAGAACTCGTGATCTACTATTAATATTTATTAAAAAAATATATCCAATTTGTATTCTAGGTGCATGTGGGTGCAGTTGCTGAGGATCAATAGGTAAAAAAGTATATCCAATGTCTAATGGTAGCAGGACACCTTGGAGTGTGAACCTTAGGTTTCTTAAGCCAGAAAGCGGTGCCTAAGGTGAGTTGCAAGGTGCATGATTCAATAGCCTCTTAGGTTGCAAAATCTTTTGATGTCTTCTAGGGAGAAACTTTCAAAACGGATTCAACTTCTTGGTGCAAAAGAAATTCTTGCAATTCTGGTGTTGCTTTTTGACTCGTGAGAGGAACTTTTAGATTGCAGTAATAGTCATTGCTGTGTGGGGTCAGGATCCTGAGATTCTGTATAGAACCTCCAAACCATAGTGGTTGCAGCTTTCTGGCAGACCAGTTCACATAGGATGATCTACTACCCTGGATTGCTACTGCACATGCAAAAGTCTCTTCTTTTTGAATGTTTTTAGGGTAATGCTTTTGCTGTTTGAATTGTATTATACTAATTTTTACAATTCAGACATGCATGTTTGATGGATTTTGGTTTTGATCAGAATGAACCGCTCGGAACCACCGGAACCAGAAGTAAAAATTTTGGTAGATAGAGATTCCATATAAAAACTTCTTTCGACCAACGGGCCGACCCTAACCTGGTCATTTCTCAAGAACAATAGCTAAAGGGTTGTAGATGAGTCACTAGAATTGCTGGGGTCTTGAACACTTCAGGCAGGAAATTTAGCATTACCTTGCCTGAAGAATACCAAAAACATAATGAAATCATTATTGTTGTTGTTGTTGTTATTGAGAAGGATTCAAACTCTGAATTATAGATTGTTTTTAGTTGTGAGGGCTTTTATTTGAGCTGATATACTATTTTTGCTTTGATTTTGTCTTTCTTTTGGGCAATTTGACCAAAAAATACAAGTTCAACAAAAAGGTTTCGAAGTTTATTCCGTGGCCTCAGGCGAAAAAAAGGGCATGTTAACTTGCGTTTCTTTTTCGTTTTAGTTCTGAATTAGAGTTTCTTTTTGTGTTGACAAATGGGGCAGTGCATCATGGAATTTTGTGACAATTAGGTCATCCTCCACCTTAAAACCTTGCGCCAATGTGTGTATTTAAACTTCAGTCATTTTAATTAGACCTAAAAAAAAAAAAAAAAAGCCTTCATAGCCATGCTTACCAAATTGAAATAAACAACTAGAAAGTGCAAAGCCCCCCCACAATGCCCACATGGTCACCATATTGGTGGAAGATTTGCTAACTTACCGCGTAGGCTCAAAAGTCCAAAGTACTCAAAATTGCAGACTGGACTAGAAGGGCTAGTGGCATATTTTAAATTTGAAAAAAAAATACATTCCCACTTTAAATTTCTCCCTAAATTACTAGAAAATTGTAATGTGCTTCATCTGTATAAAATGACAAAAATACCCTTTTCAAAAATTAAGAAAAAAATACACCAAAAAAAAAAAAAAATCACTGCTGACTATCGACGTGAGTTTTTTTGAATCTTTTTTCTTTTTCTTTTTTCAAATTTATAAGGGTATTTGTCTTATAGAGAGTTTTTAGGAGTTTTTTTTTTTTGGTCTTTTTATGGGATAAAAAGTGTAAATTATAATATTTTATTAGTTTGAGAATGACATTACTTTAATTGAAAGATAACTTCCAATTAAGAGATATTGCAAATTGCCTAACTATGTCTACTTTCATTTAACCATATCTTAATCCTTGCTCAGACTTTCTTAGATTGGAAGGCTAATGACAGAAATCTCCCAAATGGTTTCAACTGGGGAAGGCGTACAATCTGTACTCGAAGGTCATTGAATCATCACAGCATACATGGGTTTCGAGCTGCTTAAGCTACTAATAACGACAAATTAATGTTGTAGGTCAAACCAAAGCACATGCATCTTAACTTTCGCTTCAAGTGTCATAGCTAGCTAGATTACAACTCTTCCTAAATATTGCCTCTCTGCCCCATAACCAACCCCTCTCCCATTTTCTGCAGAAACCATGGGAGCTGAGCAGCAACCTTCTTCAAAGGTTGGCAATAAGCCACATTTATCATTAGCTCATGTCTTCCATTTTGTCTTCTTTGTCATTGGTTTGTCCATTGGAATCACAGCTAGCTTGTACATTAAAAGCTTCTCGTCCTATTTCCGCACAACCCCGTTGTCTCTTCCGCGACCATCGCCAATAATCTTGCTACCGCCGCAGTCACTGCCCGTTCCTCCCTTACCGCTACAACTACAACCACCACCACTGCCACCGCCGGCAGCATTCATGCACAACATGGATGATGGCGAGTTGTTCGGCGGGCATTGATGGTTCCAAGGATTAGAGAGTTTCAATCTGATTATGTCCCAAAAGTTGCTTTCATGTTCTTGACAAAAGGGCCTATACCTTTGGCACCATTGTGGGAGAAGTTCTTTGAAGGCCATGAAGGGCGTTACACCATTTATGTCCACACTCATCCCCTCTACAATCACTCTTTCCCTGTTAATTCAGTTTTCCATGCAAGAAAAATTCCAAGCCAGGTAATTTTCTTACTTTATAAGCTCATTAATTCTATCTTGCCAAAATAAAATTAAAAAAAAAAAAAAAACCTAGCTCCTAGGCATATCTTGCTATTGCCAATGTAGATTTTAGAGCATTTCTATTGGCGATTAATACAATTTTAAATACTGTCGATAACACAAACGAATGTAGATAATAATTAAGATATATAGTTGACTAAAAAATTTCAGCACTTGATATAATTAGATAACTCCTTTTCTCATGATTGATCTATTTACATTGTTCTTTTCATCAGGAGTACTGGAATTTTTAGGGGAGGTCAGCGTTGATAAAATGATTTTAAAAACACCTGTAATTTTTTTTTTTTTTTTTAAAAACATTTTTGGAGGTAAAAATTTTTAATTCTCAAATATATACCCCTCTAAATTCGCCTTTGACCATTACAAAAATTGTTAAAGCAAGTGGGATTGCCCCCCTCCTTCCCTTTTTCCATGGGTTCATCCACAACTAGACAGCTCTTGGAGAGCCACTTATTTGAGCCCATACAAAATTACAAATAAGGAGACAGTTTTATTTTTAAATGGGTTGAGAAAAATTCTTTCAATCTAATCTATTAAATTGTCATATATTTTTAAAATATGTGACTCTCATATATATTTTTAATAAGATTAACATAGTACATGATATTGATCCTTCAATTAAGCAGGTAATTCTCACGTGCATTTTAAGCATTGTTTGACATATAACAACTTAATAAACTGGGTTGATTTTTTTTTTTTGTTTAAAAAAAACTTTATCGTACAAATAATATCATGTCTATTTGATCTGTTTAAGTTTCATATTCAAAGTTGTGATCAAATAAAAATATAAAATATATATGTATTATAAGAGCATCTTCAAAAGAACAGTTAAATCCCTAATAATTATCAAATCTAACCATTATGGTTGTTTTTTGGTCTCCAGCTGAATAGGTAACTTAACTGTTTTTTTACCTGGTGTGAATAGTAAATAGGTTGATTAGCCTATTTAGTATTTGAAAAACGCTATGCCGACTCCAAAAACGTGTTTATCACAATTTATGCGGAATTAATATTATGAAGCAATAAACAATTCAATCACCAAAAATATATAAAGCAATAAAGAGGCATACGATATTTTGGTTACGAGAGAAACCTTTTAGAAACCGATCTAAAAGTAAAACTCTCAGGCAGCCAAACTGTGAAATCACTATCAAAAGATTATCCGAGATTTGACACTAGGAACACTTACAACCCTTTGCAAGACCTTGGCTCTGTAAGATCGACAAGCCTACAACTCGTCTCCTTGCTCACAATCTTCTTCAACGTGATTCTCCTTTACCGGACCCTTCCGATAGACTTCTCAACCGTAGATTTATCAAAGGAATAACTAAAACTCTAAGAGATTTAATTTAACGCTCACCACATATGATCTCTCTTAGCACAGCCTCCCACGAACTCTCTGGGGGTGAAAAATTCGTGCTTCTCTCTTCTATAATGATGTATATATACCCTCGACAAAGCCCTAGACCTAACCCACTTAAAATCATGTTTTTGGGCCTAAAACTTACGGGGTGTCCGGACATGTTAATGGGCGGTCCGGACACGGCTTCGCGGAGCAAGATTTTAGTTTCTGAAAATGAGGTCCGGACCCGGGGAATTGCGGTCCGGACCCGGCCTGTCAGGTCTTCATCAACAGCTCCGATTGATGGGCGTTTGTGGTCCGATTGAGCTGAAATTTTGCAGGGACGTTCATAACACATGAATCTACATTATGAACGGTGGAGATTGGATTATGAGCATTCTATATCAGTGTTTGAGCCATGAACAGTAGCATCTGCATTTTGAAACTGAATTAAGCCAACACAAGAACTAACAGTATTCACTCTAGAAATTTTGTTTATTATTTTCTTTTCTCTCACTTTCTTTTATTCTCTTTCCTCCTCTTTCTTTCACAAAATAATATTTAAAGAAAATAAAGAAAAAAAAAAGAATCTGTTGGAGTGTGTATGAAAAAATGAGTTGTTAAAATTGAGCTTTACCAACTTGTACCAATGGTTGCTTATGTTTATCCTTCTTATTTCTACTGCAACTACCAAATGATCAATTTCATACATGAATTTGTCAAAACTATATATACTCCGCAAAAAATTGAAAGTTGATTAGTCTTTTAATCTTGTACATCAAATGAGAAATTACTTCAAAATTTTGTACAGCTTCAAGCTTTAGCCTTCAATCATAGATGATTTTCGAGTTTTAAAAGAACGTTAGGTTCTATTTTGATAGGTGTTTGAGTTGAAAATTGAAATATATTAAAAAATAATTATATTTTTTTGTTTATTTTTTTCTTAACACTTAACACTAAATGGATACTAATTTTAATTTTTATAATTAATCTAATCTTCAATGTTAACATATTTCTTATTCATGCTTTTATTGCAGGCAGTGGAATGGGGAAAACCGACGATGATTGACGCAGAGAGACGCCTCATAGCAAATGCACTCCTAGACTCCTCAAACGAGAGATTTGTTCTTCTCTCAGAAACTTGTATTCCTCTCTTCAACTTCACAACAACATACAACTATCTCATCAAAGCCAACCAGAGCTTTGTAGGCTCATATGATGACCCAAGGAAAACTGGGCGTGGCAGATACAATCCTCAAATGTCACCCACAATTTCTCTAGCAAATTGGCGCAAAGGGTCCCAATGGTTTGAAGTGAACCGCAAGGTAGCCCTTCACATCATTTCTGACAGCAAATATTACCCTTTGTTTAGCCAGTTTTGTAGCCCTCCATGTTACATGGATGAGCACTATATTCCAACACTTGTCAACATTCTTTGCCCCCAAGAGAACTCCAACAGGAGCATCACATGGGTTGATTGGTCTAAGAGTGGCCCACACCCTGGAAAATTTGTGAGGCAAGCTGTTACTGCTGAATTCTTGGATCAAATAAGGTTTGGTACTAAGTGTACATATAATGGAAACATTGTTTCCTCTATATGCTTTTTGTTTGGGAGGAAGTTTATGCCGAACACTTTGCAACCCTTGTTGCAAATTGCACCAGTTTTGATGGATTTTGGTGCTTAATATATTAGTGATGAGTCAACTTTATATATATACTTGCTATCAATGTTTTATTAGCATTTGGCCTCACTAAAAAAAAATGAAAAAAAAAAAATGTTTTTAAGGACGGAACATGGATGAGCACTCCATGTTTGTAGCCCTCCATGTTACATGGATGAGCACTATATTCCAACACTTGTCAACATTCTTTGCCCCCAAGAGAACTCTAACAGGAGCATCACATGGGTTGATTGGTCTAAGAGTGGCCCACACCCTGGAAAATTTGTGAGGCAAGCTGTTACTGCTGAATTCTTGGATCAAATAAGGTTTGGTACTAAGTGTACATATAATGGAAACATTGTTTCCTCTATATGCTTTTTGTTTGGGAGGAAGTTTATGCCGAACACTTTGCAACCCTTGTTGCAAATTGCACCAGTTTTGATGGATTTTGGTGCTTAATATATCAGTGATGAGTCAACTTTATATATATACTTGCTATCAATGTTTTATTAGCATTTGGCCTCACTAAAAAAATGAAAAAAAAATGTTTTTAAGGACGGAACTAAGAGTTTTTATCGATAGGGGCCAAAGTATGAATGAAAATATATTAAAATATGAGGCCAAAGAATGAATGATAAATATATTAATATTAAATATTAAGTCAACATATAAAAAAATAAAATTAGTATCCATTAAGCAAATCTTACCCGTAGCTCTACGAAAAACTGCATTCTCCTCACATGCACACTGCACTCTAGAAAATAATATGAATTTTGGAGAAAGACTTAGGGCATTTTAATTTATGGGAGATTAAAATTAGTATATATCCACATTAGTGTTACTGTTTAAATGACACTAACAAATTTTTGAAAATTTAGCACTCGAAATTGTCCTTATAAGTGGGACATCTCCTAATATTGGAGATTAAAATAAAAAACAAATTGATTTAGAAAAATTAATTAATTTTTTTAAAAAAATAGAGGAGGTGGCTGCCAAACCAGCGGCCACCCAATCAAGGGGAGGGGTGGCTAGGGGTGGCGGTGCGCCACCCCCAACTGACTTTAAATAGCTTCATTTGAATAGTAAATGACACTAATTAAAATTTTTTGACCCCATGTTTTGTGTCCTTTAGCAACCGTCACTATTCAAACTTCACTAAATGAATAGTGACGTTTTTTGTGCATAAAACGTCATCTCTCATGGATCACTAATTAAGAATTTTTTTGTAGTGTGCCTTCTAATTCATTTGTCCCTTATCTGAAGAGGAAAATGAAACGTTAACATATGAGCAAAAAAGCTCAGTAAGCAACATTTTCAACAAATTTAAAACCAATTGGGTAAAAACTTTTTCCTTAACTAATCTAGTTTAGCATAAAAAGAAAATTCTTAAATCATTTCTTCGTAGAACTGAACATAAAAAACTTTCTTTCTTCTTCTTGTTATATAGCTGGAGCATGCTGTTACGCCCATATGCATGGGATTGCATAATTCAACCTTCCGGATCTAACAACATCTATGGCCCCGGACATGCCTGGCCAATTGATTAACTTTTAGATACACTCAGCTTAGCAAATATGGTGATGGATCATATTCTTTAACAAATCTAGAAAATCTGAATTTATTGTGTAGTAAATCTCAAAAGTCAAAAAGGCTAACTATGCATGATTTGAGCCTTGATTTAAGAGATGTGCTCCATCTTCTCAAGTCTATATAATAGACTCTTTGTAAGTAAAAGACATATTGTGAAATAAGAAAATTCTTTTTTCTTCTAAAATCTTTCACATATCTTCATGTAAACGTCTTAGTGTGTTGCGCTCTGTCACAGCTCAAGTACCAAGATGTGCCTTCTCTCATCTGCAAAATATATCTAGCCTACCCTTCTCATAAGACGGACTAATAATTTCTCGATTTTGCATTTATCTTGTTCTTGATTGACTTTCTTAAGTGCACATCATAGGACACAAACCCTAGCTTTCCCTAAGTCACCCTCGGCCATGCCCTTAAATCTATGTAGGCTACTCTTCATTTATTTTTTAATATGAGACCGAAGTGTTACAACATTCATGTATTGGGATCTAACATATTAAGGAAGACTTTGAACCCAAAAGTGATGAGTAATGTTAAAATATTAATTCAATAATTAAGTTCACCATTTTATATCTATTTAAACCTTTGACATAACCGTGACATATCACAAATGAGGAGTGCTAGTTAGGCTTACAAACAAATTTTACAGAAAAACTTTTACAAATTGATGTGACATAACATGATTTGAATTTATCTTATATTCAATCATGTTGTGCCACTTTCTTACAAAACTAAGAGATTCTTTTGGAGTTATTTTTTATTTTTTATATCTTAATTTTTTTTAAAAAAATTATTATTATTATTTAAATTGAGTGTATTTGTGGTTGCTATAGTGGGGATTAAGATATGACATGCCACATGTCCATTCTTGCCTGCCCGGTAAAAGCCATGCAATCACATACTCAAAACATGCAACCAACTACATACAAATCAGACATCCAATACGATGAAACATGCAACCGACTCTCATGTCTTGAAAACCTGGCCAGATGACACAATGATTTTTATTTTTATTTATTTTTTTAAAAAAGAATCTCATATTTTCTTATTATTAATTATTTCAATCCGAGAAAAAAAGGATGCAATGATGCATAGTGAGAAATTCTGATGACTCACACATTTATAAATTATAGGAAACAGACTAATTAGATAATTTGATTGATGACTCTTGTGAGAAATTAATATATATATTTATATAATTTCTAGGTCTATTTTCAAAGGCATTTTCAAGTTTCAGTTTCTGTGGGTCATTAGAATTATGTTTTGTGAATATAATATTGATTGTACATGCTCGCACATCAACGGCTATTAAAATATAATTTGACCGCAATGGAATTGCTAACCTCCAATAGTTTATCCCTCCATGAGCCAATCACAAAGAAGATCTCTCGTGGAATTGCTAAAATATCATCGTTCAATTGGATTTGAGGTTTCTACCATCGACTAAGCCCTTTTTATTATTGATTCTCAACAGACAGATGTGCTATTCTATTATAGTCACACCGGCCCACATAAAATAGTCAAGCTGATCACCCCAAAAGTTTTTTATTTGGGGGAAATTATCCTATCCCTTATGAATTACTATTCGATGACCATTTTCTCCTCTCAACTACCAACTTTACATTACGACCCCATCAAACTATTATTTTGTTACTAAAATCTTCCTTCCGTCAGTCAAAGTTGTTAAGTTAGATGGTCAACGTGTGAACAGTGGTGTGAACAGTACGATCAACGTATGAATAGTGTCATAAACAATACTGTTAACCGTCTGACTTAACGACATTGACTGACGGAAATGGGGTTTTGGTAATGAAATGGTAGTTTGATGAGGTCGTAATGTAAAGTTGGTAGTTAATAGGAGAAATGGTCATCGCGTGGTAGTTTATAGGGGGAAAGGATAATTTTCCCATTTTCTTTTTTCCTAATTAAAAAGCCAGCCGTGATCATAGTAGCACTTACCCGATGGAATCCGATGGGAGCTGCATAGGACGGGGCCTAGATGGTGGGCATGCGAGCAATTGGCTGATCCAGCCCCACCATGACATCAATGAAAATCCAAAGTGACTAATACTAATTAGACATATGTGATGATTCTCTATTACGGAGATTCGAATCCACGCCCTACTGCCCTTATCACTTGAAAATTTCCTTGGACCATTAAACCACCACGTCGTTGATGGTTCACCCCAAAAGTTTGTGTGAGTTTATTTATTGATATTTATATAATTGCTCATCTAATGCTTCAGTTTTCCATCTCTATCCCCATTCCCTTTCTTAAGTTGATTTTTGTTATAATATATATTTAAATTCAGGACGCATACGAGTATATACTTAGAAAAAATCAATATTTATGTTCGATTATTACAAAGGTTAATTATTCTAATTTTGTTACAAATTAATATGGTGCCATTTACATGACAACTCACTTGTAATCATATATTGTTAGAACTTTTGATTTGTTTTTTGTTTTTTGTTTTTTTTTTTTTTTAATACTTATAACTAGTTCATAATTACAGTTAATGATTATGGCAATTAGGAAAATGAAGCAGCAGCATCATATGAAGATAATAAAGGCGGATGTGCTTTAACGTTAAACCTATGAGAAATGATAAAAGCACAATTTTGGTCAAATTTTTTTCTTATGTGGTCATTTTTTTTAAAACAAACTTAAAAATTAAAAAAATTTCTTAAGTAATAACATCCTATGTGGTCCTTTTTTTATTTGGTATTTTTTTTTAATAAAAAATGGTATTTTTCTTCATAATAATGACCATTTATTTTTTTTTAAATGACCATTTTTATGAAGAAAAATACCACTTTAAAAGAAAAATACCAAAAAAAAGGACCACATAGGATGTTATTGTTTCAATTTTTTTTTTGGTTTTATATATATAATAATAAAAAAATTGATATATCCACACAAAGAAAAGATAAAAGAGAGAATGAAGTTTCTAAGTAATAACCTTCACTTCACCAAATATAATTTTAGCTGATTGATGAGCTACTGCACAGGAACAATATAATAGGAATCAGACATCGAATAACAAAATCTTTCACGAAATCCAAGTCCAGTTAAGCCAGAAGTCACTCTCATATTACAAAGAGGATGAAAAAAAAAAAAAAAGAAGCCTAATTTGGTAATATGTCTCTAAATACACTTTTCTTCTTCTTTTTTTTTTTTTTTTTTTAAAAAAAAAAAAAAAAAAAAAAAAAACAAAATATAAACCTTACTAAAAGGCAGGCACTTCTTCCATTTATATTTCGTTACAACACTTTTCAAAAGCATATATTTTTCCTTTTCTCAATCTATTGCCATCAAACCACGTAGAAAGAAAAGGTGGAGAGAAGAAGGCAAACTCAGAGGAGGCGGGGAGCAGGAGTAAAGCGTTCAAAACCCTTTCCACAAAGTGCACCGGCGGCTTACAAAAAGCCACACAAAAGAAACAAATTAAGGAAATAGTATTTTTTAGACTATTTTTTATTTATTTATAAATAAATAAAAATAACTTCCTTTTCATACCGGATAAGGTAACCTGTTTTAAATATTTATTTATTTATTATTATTTTTTTAAGTAACTAACATAAAATAAATACCTAAAATACACTACTCATTATTATTATTATTTTTTTAAAAGAAAAAAATAAGAAAATAAATCATTGAGAAAACTGAAACTCGGCCGACAAATTGACAAAGTGAAGAAAATAGATTGATATGAATTGAGATGTGAACATCTCACTGAGTACTGATCCACCCAACTCTCCGGAAAACTCAAATCGTGTTATCTTGTCCTTTCAAAGAAAATCCCCCCAACCCAACAAAATAAACGCTAATTTTTTTGTTCAAATCATGCAATAATCATAAACGGAAATGGAAACAGGCTTAGAAAATGAAAATTAAACCCCAAAAATAACCACGTACAGGATGAGAAATAAGAAAGGTTGTATCATGCATGGTGGGAATCTAAATAAAAATATAATCTGATCATTAATTATCACCTAATATAAAATCCATCAATCCAATTTATAAAAATTAATATATATATATATATATATATATATATATATCCATTAAGCATACAGGAAGCACATGCTTTTTTTTTTTTTAAAAAAAAAATTATTATTAACTAATGATATTAGAAAAAGCATATTTGAGAAGATAATAACTTCAATCAGGTCATAGTGTAAACTGAGTATTTTGCACCTCCAATTATAGGAGGTAGATATCTGAACTTAAAACACATATATATATATATATATATATATATATATATATATATAACCCTTTACACCAATTTTCCTTCTATTGACAAAATACTTCATAGACAAAGTATCCATTCATAAAATCAGCAGAGCTATTGTCTTGATTAGTTTTGGAGACTTTAGTGTTCTCATGAGGGTTAAGTGGTGGGTGGCAAGCATTGGGTTTTAAGTTATAATAGATAGAAAAATTTATAGGATTGATTTGAATTAAAGATACGATGTTTTAATTTCTATTGTATTTAATTTAATGTTTTTACCTGATGTGTCAAATTTCTATTAAAGACGATTAAATGAGGTTTTATACCACATCTTGATAGAATGGGCTTTGGATGAGAAACATATGCTTCTTACACGGTAGGGCACACATGGAAATAACTAAATTGAAAGAATTTTCTTACAATATAATTTATAGAAAGTTTTTGTAAATTATAACCCAATAAAAAGAGAAATCGACCGTTGTAAAACATATTGAAAAAAAAAAAACTTCCTTAATAAAACTAGAAACGATTTGGTGTGATAATTAAAACGCTAATGAAATGAAGGCAACAAATCCCAAATGAAACATCTTATAATTACGCGCACCATTTAATGCACGCGTCTTCCTGGTTTCACACTTTCACATTTAACTCCCCAACTAAATCAGCTACCTAGCCATGAAAAATGGTTATTTTTTTTTTTTTAAAAAAAAGGTCATTATAATGAAGAAAAAGACCATTTAAAAAAAAAAAAACTACCAAATAAAAAAAGGACCACGTAGGATAAGATGTTATTGCTTGAGATTTTTTTTTTTTTTTTTTAAAAAAAATAACCCAAAAGACTACCTTTTATCATTTCTCCAAGTAAATAAGCTTCTTTTTTTTGACATGTAACTAAATAAGGTTCTGGTGTCTGTGAGCGGCTTGCAAATTTTTGAGGGCACTCTCAACTTAATTGTCGGTTGAGTCGAATATTGTCACGTTGATAAATACTATCCAACAAAAACAATAAATAAAAATTATTAGTACGAGGAGCCTAATTAATTCACAATTAATGTTAAAAAAAAAAAACACAAATACAAATTTATTTTTATATATGGCACTGCTAAATCATCATTAATTAATTATATATATATATATAACCAGTGCCAGTGCCATTGCAGATCGATTTATTTAAGAATCTTTTTCTGCCTAGAGAAGCCCAAGCTTCGTGCTCTCTCCATTAAAAACCCAAATTAAACGTTACTTCATTGGAGAAGAAACAACAAAGAAACAATATCTCTTCTCTCTCTCTCTTTCTCTTTCTCTCTCTCTGTGTCGCTCGGCCGCCATAGATGAAGAATTACAAGCTCCAACAAGGCTCACCGCCGCCAAATAATAAGCTCTTCAATGCACAAATGCATCTCCAGAATCTTGTGTTTTATTTTCTTCTCTTTTGCTCAGGTTTAGCGCTTGGACTTACGCTAAGTTTCTATCTTAGAGATTTCTCCTTCAACTTGCAACTCAACCAGCTTTTTGATCTTCCGGCGACTGCTCCACCGGAGCTAGCTCTTCCTCCATTGCAGACCAAGACGAATCTCACCCTGGTTGTGTCTCCTCCTCCTTCTCCTTCCCCTCCTTTACAAATGACCAATCCGAATCTCACCCCGGTCGGGTCTCCTCCTCCTCGTCCTCCATTTCAAATTACCAAGAACAATCTAATCCGGGTCGGGTTAAAACAATACTTGAAACCGCCGAGTGCTATGCACGACATGAAAGACGAGGAGTTGCTATGGAGGGCTTCAATGGCGCCTAGGATTCGTGAATTCCCGCTGAAGCGGACTCCGAAAGTGGCGTTCATGTTTCTGACAAAAGGGCCGCTGTCTTTGGCCCCCCTGTGGGAGTTGTTCTTCAAAGGACACGAAGGTCTTTATACCATTTACGTGCACCCCAATCCATCTTTCAACGGAACGGTGCCGGAAGATTCCGTTTTTCATGGCCGGAGGATCCCAAGTAAGGTCAGTACGTAAATATCACTCTTGGATTCTTTCTTCTGTCTTCTTCTTCTTCTTAATTTACGTCTTCCTCTTAATTTACGTTAAATTATATGTCTGTCTCATTCATGTATGATCTAATCAATATATACCAAACATTTTTAAACCAAAAATTTAAATATATAGAATAATATATACAGCAATTAATATTGCTTAATTTCCGGCACTTACCCATAACAAATAAATATACTATATATAACATCACATATTGCCTTTCCATTTCCTTTACATCCTTCAATTCTATCCATTTGAGAAATGTTATTTACTATTCCCCGTTATAAGGATTATTATACAATTAAATGACGTGACAATAAATTTTTTTACAAGGGTTTGTTGATTCAAATATTTATTTTCACTTTTACATGTTATTTTTATTTTTATTGTAAGAGTCGGTTTAAAATTGCATTATAACCGTAAAAAGTACTTTTAATATATAAAAAGCTGTGACCAATAAAAAGCTGTCATATTTGGTAAAAAAATTTCAAAAGTAATTCCTTGAGGTCTTTCATTTGAAAATTATGAAAACGTACTTTTAGGAAAAGTTTAAAAATTAACCTTTCTAAAAAGCTAATTTTGACTTTAAAAGCTCTATTTTTTAATGCAATCTCAAAAGTGCAATATTTCTCAGAGAATTTTACTCCCGCTGCAAAAGTTTTCGGTGGGTTCTTGTTATATAAATATATACATGGAGGCATTTTCTAGTTATAGAGTATGTTTGAGATTATGTTTGAGAAATAGAGTTTTTAAGTCAAAAATCGCATTTTGGCAAAAGCTTCATTTTTAAGCTTTTGCTAAAAGTACGTATTGTCTATTGTTAGACCCTTAAAAGCACTTTTAATTTTTTTTTACCAAACAAGTGTTTTTTTCTTCAAACAGACTTTTTGAGTGTTAAACACATTTTTAGGCCTCTCAAACGCATACCAAAACAGGCCCATAGACTTATTTTAACAACGTTCATGACATTTTTGTATGTCAAATCAAACCCTAAAATACAGAGTAAGAACCATTTGCTTCATTTCTTTGCATTGTTTTTTTAGTAAAGCAGAGAAGATTTTCTTCACGTTGAGATGAAGTACAAGGCGTACCTCGTAATATGCCTTGTTAGTTGGCATGTGATGCTAGCTGCATACAAGTAGCATATATATAATTAGTCCCATTAACGTTTACTAATTAATGAACTTATTGACAAATTCTATGCTACATGTATGTGTATAAAATATATATAAAGTTTTAATATATGATATCATGTTGATATTCTTTCTCTTCATTTAATATTGACCAAGTTCTCTTCTAAGTTGAAGCAACGTACAATAATTGCATATGACCATCCTTGGTTGGAGCAAGGTGCAATATTATTTTTTTGCCCAACCGGCCCATGTCAACTTAATACTTGTCAAAACATGAGAATTCCGAAAGATATGTCTATGTGAACCTCATGACTTCTTGTGTGGGAATTACTTGTAAAATATTCAAGTTTGGAAAAGTCTAATAATTAAAAATAAAAACGTCTTAGTTAATTACACCCCTAGTTATATATACATACATATGTACCTTATACTTTACATTTGGACAAATTAAATATTTTTTGCTTTTCAAATAAGTTATCTTGAAGATATTTTTACGAGTAATATAATGTTACTCTTTACACTTAATAATTTTTTATTATTTAAAAGTACCTGACATGAAAAATTACGTAAAGTACATTAAATTAGCCTCTATAAAATAAATATAATAATTAAAGAGATGTAAAGAATATTATTCTTATTTTATTTTTTTCTCCAATGGTGATGCAAATGCATTAACCCTACTAAATGCGATGCCTACTTGTTCTACATTCCACAATAAAGAGGTGTGGCCGTAGAATTTGGAAATTTCCTTCTTCCCAAACAAAAAAGATACGTTTTACAATTAAGAGTATTTATTTTGGATTTAAACCTAGGAAATGCTAAGTATTCTTCTAGTGTTCTCTTAGTGTTCTTCTAATTGTGATGTGGCTTTTAAAATTATCGTTGAATTTGAGATTATCATTATTAACTTTTAATCTATTGGTGATTTTAAAAGTCACATCACAGTTAGGAGGACACTAGAAGAATACCTAGCATTTCCCTTTAAACCCCCCTCAGATTTTCTAAAACAAAGATTCTCATATTCTAAAATCTGAGACATCTATTTCATCTAACAATTTAAACAAATACAGAAGTTTGTATATTACTAAGCTAATTAATTTTAGTTTTCAATATGTCAAACCCACTTACCTTGGCAACACAAACTTCTGCATTTGATAGTCTATTTTGTTTATTTGTCACAATATTTGCCTAGTTGGTTTTCCATTATCAGCCTACCTTAATTATATGAGATTTGCCTATTTTGTTTTGGCTTGTTTTACCCCACAAAATATATACGGCACCTTTGATTTTTCTTTTTCCTTGTAGAAAAAGATTTATGATACAAAAAGAAGATAAGAAAGACTGGATTTGGGTAGCAATCTGTTTCATTCATTGCTTCGATTCTACTCCTTTTCCAATCTCAAAAGAAAAACTAGCTTTTTAACATTCTTTTCTTCCTTCTGTCTTTGTGTGCCAAAAAATTAAAGGCAGCAAAAATGTCCCCCTTTTTTTTTTTTTTCGGTTATTAGCAATAAAAAAAAAAAAAAGAAGAGAAAATCCATTTGAAAACTGATTTTATTTGCATTCTAGAAGCAAGTCTTTTGTTTGCAGACAAACTAAGGCCTTTAAGTTCAAATTATTTGGGATCGTTGATTGGGCCAAGATTCAACTTGGACCAAGTGGGCTAATTTTTGATTTGCTACTTTTGGGCATACTTTAACCCTGTCCTTACAATGATTCAGGTGGTGAGATGGGGAGAGTTTAACATGGTGGAAGCGGAGCGCCGCCTGCTAGCCAACGCACTGCTCGACTGGTCGAACCAGCGGTTCGTCCTCCTCTCGGAGTCGTGCATTCCTCTATTCAACTTCTCCACAATCTACAACTATCTCATGGGCTCCAAAAAAACATTTGTGGAGGCCTATGACTTACCAGGCCCAGTGGGCCAAGGCCGGTACAATCCTAAAATGAGGCCCACAATAAAGCTCGAGCAATGGCGGAAAGGCTCCCAATGGTTTGAGATGGACCGTGAGCTGGCCATTGAGGTAGTTTCCGACAAAACATATTTCCCGTCGTTCGGGAGATATTGCGTGCCCTCGTGTTACGCGGACGAGCACTACTTGCCGACGTTTGTGAGCATCCGATTTTGGAGAAGGAATTCAAACAGGACTTTGACTTGGGTCGACTGGTCAAAGGGTGGACCCCATCCGTCTAGGTTTCTAAGAACAGATGTGACCGTTGATTTTTTGAAGATGTTAAGGCATGGTAGCCATTGTGAGTATAACGGGAAGAGCACCAATATTTGCTATTTGTTTGCAAGGAAGTTCACTTTGCATGCTTTGGATAGGTTGTTGAGGTTTGCACCAAAGCTCATGCAATTCAATTGATTTGCATACATTGTAGGGATAGGTTGATGTTGAACATTCCATCGTACATAAATGAACGACATTCGGGCGCAAAAAAGGAATTTTTACACTATTGTTTTTACAAGAATTTTTGTTTATTTAATTAGAGCATTTAATTTGAGGGAAACTTTACTTAGGTCTCTTGAATTTTTATGCGTTTTGAAAAGACCTCACAAAGTTTAAAAATTCTCAATTTCACCAATCGAACTTTTAATTTGATGCAATCTACCCCATCCGTTAAAGTTTGGCATTAAGCGTACGTTTAAATGGATGAAATGACATTTATACCTCTGAAACTTTTATAAAATTTTAAATTTACACTTAATTTCACAATAAAATAATTATAAAAAAAAAGAGGAAAAGTTGAGGGTATTTTGGTATTTTTCATAGTCTTCGTTAGGATTTAACGCCAAATCGTAACGGATGGGTATATTGCATCAAATTAGGATCGAGTTTTCCTTCAAACTGGGTTGGAGGAACTTCCTCAAAATCAGTCTATAAAAATTATATGTGTTATTTGAACATGTGAGATGCACATGTTTTTTAATAGCATGGACAAAGTTGGAATAAATAATATTAAAAACTCATGTGCATCTTACATGTTAATAAAAAAACCATGTCATTTTAATAGACTGTGATGAAGGAAGTTCCTCCAACCCAGTTTGAAGAAAAACTTTGTCCATCAAATTAAAAGTTTGGGAAGTGAAATTTGGAGTTTTTAAACTTTGGGATGTTCTTCTCAAAATCGTGGAAGTTTAGAGGGAATCAAGATCCACTGGAGAATATTCAGTTAATTATATTAGAGGGGTATTTTTGTCTCTTCAAAAATAAAAAGACAATAATACTTATTAAATATAATTAACTGAATACTCTCAAATTCATTTAAAATTGAGAAGATGTTGGTTCCTTGGTAGGACCTTGTGCAGTTTACCCTTTAACTTGCCAATTTGGCCAATTATTGTGCACATGGGCTGCTGGGCAATGGATGCAATAGCAGCTAACACATTAGAGTAGCATTGTGATTCGTGTGTATCTAGTTGGAGGTGGGGAGCATAACCAGACAACATTTAAGGGTGGAGGGACAAAATTTGAAAGAAAAAAAATTTCAGGGGTAAAAAGTTAGTTTTGGGAGACATTTCATAAAAATCATAAATTTTAAGAATAATTTTTCCAAATTTTGGAGGAACATTAGTCTTCTCAAGCACCCTTGATTGGAGGGAAATTGTATAAAGTATAAGTGCATGAATCATGTGGAACAATTGGCAATGGTTATCGTTGTGTTTTTTTTTTTTTGTCAATTCATTCAAGGAAGTCAAAAAATGCTGAATTTGCAGTTCATACTTAGATCTCGGATCATGTGGAACAATCGGCAATGATTATCCTTTTTTTTTTTTTTTGTCAATTCATTCAAGGAAGTAAAGAAATGCTGAATTTTCAGTTCACACTTAATTAGATCTCTATTCCAAGAAAACTGCTTTGGCATTTGATGGTATTGAAATACAATGTAAATGACATTTTTTTATTTTCTTTTGTCGTTTTACATGGTAAATTTATCCATTAAAAAAAAAAAAAAAAGATTTATGTGTTTTCTTTTTCTACCATTTTTTTTTGGGGGGGAATATTACATATTTAGTCACGAGGGTTCACACTTATACCAAATTGATCCCTCAGGTTTCAAAAGTATCTTAAAGATATAAGTTATTTGTTCAAAATAATCCATGCTGTAAGCTGTTTGACATAGTATTATTCGACAAGCTGATGGCTTCACATGTTATTAAAAATAAAAAATAAAAATAAATAAATAAATTGTTTGACAGAAGAAGACTAAGTAACTAATCAAAGAATAGTGTATTTGACATAGTATTTGACATGCTGTAAGCTGTTTGACATAGTATTTAATAATCCACGTCTACATAGATCCATGTAGACGTGGATCTATGTCACAACTCCAATTGACATAGTATTACTCGACAAGCTGATGGCTTCACATGTTATTAAAAATAAAAAATAAAAAAAAATAAATAAATTAAATGAAAAAGAAAAGAAAAAAATAAGGACCGCTTGTCACTCGATGGGCGGCTGACATAGCAGAAGACTAAGTAACTAATCAAAGAGTAGTGTATTTGATTCTGGAAAGAGAAGCGTCTTTGTCTTCTACCTAAAAGATAAAAACAAGCCCGCAAACTAAGCTAAAAGAAAGATAAAAACTCCGCATAGTATTTGATAGAAAATTCACTGATTTGATAATGATTCAATGAAAATAGTTTTGCATAATGAGTAATTATAAAAGTTATTCTTGTGTCCTTTTGAGTCTCTCCAAGAATGATGTGCAATTAAAATCATCATTTGATCAAAATTCAATAATGATCAATCATAAGCACAATGGTAATTTTAATCGCTACATCATTCTTGGAGGGACTCATGAGGAACATAAGAAAGACTTGTAGCATTACTCTTACATAATAATCTAGACTATTTATAGAAGAGAAATCCTAATAATGTAGTAAATCTAAATCTAGTAGGGAATGTAAACATAATCTTAGTAGGGAAAGTAAACATAATCCTAGTAAGAAAAGAAATCATAAAATAAAACTAAAACATAATTCTAGTAGGAAAAGAAATAAAATAAAACAAAAACTCTTTTTTTTTTTAATCCTATTTCACATCCTACATCAGTGCCATCCCCTCATAAGAGGGTGACCGACTGCCCTTCACTGTTGGGGAGTGATTACCCCCTTAAAGATTGATGGTTGATCGCCTCTAATATTTTGTGGGGAAAGAGGAAAGAAGGAAAAAAAATACAAGAAAAATAAAGGGATGAGAAAGGATACATGCTTATGTCTAGGGGTGTAAACGAGGCGAGTTTGAGTGGATAATGCTTGTTCAAGTTTGGTTTGTGTAATTTTTTGTCGAGCTCGAGCTCGAGCTTGAGACGAGCCCCATTTCGTGTCCAAGCTTGGCTCACCAAGGTGGGTACCAAGCTTGAGCTTAAAAATTTTTGTCGAGCTTGAGCTCGGCTTGCATCAAATTATTTAAATTTTGTATTTAAGTATAAATAAAAAAGATTAAAGAAACATAATAAATAAATTTTATTAATGATACGACTATTAAGGAAACAAGGTGAATGTGAGAGATCGATCAAAGTGCAATCTAATAATAATAGTTACAAAAATGTGCAATCTTCTCTCATTTATAAGAAAAATAGCTCTAGTTGACCAATTTTGCAACTAAAATATGTTATAGTTTTAATAGATTAAATGCAATTTTATAAATTATAAGAAATTTATACTTAAGCTATAATAATATGATTAAGTATAATAAGTTTCCATTCAATCACATGATTAACAATTCAAATTGTTAATTCAACTAGCATTAGATACCATTTTTTTTTTTTTTGACATGTCCGGATAAGAGGGAGAGGGGGATTCGAACTAATGACCTCCACTTCATTAGCCATTAGATACTTAATGGTTAGATCATTTTAAGATATGACCATATGATTAACTATTATCATTAAATTATAAGGTTAAATACCTTTTTGCTCCCTAGCATTTAGTTTTTATCACAGGAGGTACTTTGGGTTTACATAAAAACCGAGATGGCAACTCCGTCTGAATTTCGTCCAAAATTTGACGGAAAGCCACGTCAGCACCATTGAAATATCGACATGTGTCCATATATTAAGTAAATAAAAATTTTCAAATTAAAAATATTATAAAATTAGAAACTATATATATATATATATATATATATATATATATATATTTTGTGGCCAAGAAAGCTGCGGAAACGAAAAGAAAATCGCAATCACATTTCAGATTTTAGATATTCCTTACTTTGCGACAGCAGGAAAACAAAAAGAAGAAACTGAAGGGAGTTCCACTAGCCCAAATCAAAAGGCAACATCAAACACAAAACACCCATTATCTTCTCTTTTCCTTTTCCTCCGTTTTCTCAGCAGCCAAACGGAATCATTCCAACTCCATGAATTGATCACAAAAATGCGCTAAAAAGAAAAACATACATATTGGCCGAACCTGGGGTGGTTCAGCCTCCCCCAAACCGACAAGGGGTGGCCGGCCACCCCTAAGGGCAAAATGGGGATGGCCAACAATTTAAAATTTTTATTTTTAATAGTGTTAACGTAGCTAATTTAAAAATTTTTATTTTTTTATTTTTTCAATTTTCTAATATTTTTAATTTAAAAATTTTTATTTTGTATTTTAAATTAATATATGGACACGTGTCTATTTTTTTAATGGTGCTAACGTAACTTTCCGTCAAATTTTGGACCGAATTTAGACGGAGGTACTATCTTCGTTTTTATGTAAATCCGAGGTACATTCTATGATAAAAACTAAACCATTGGGGGCAAAAAATAAATTAAAACCACATGGGGCAAAAATGTATTTAACTCTAAATTATATATATATATATATATATATATATATATATAGCTTTCCGTCAAATTTTGGACCAAATTTAGACGGAGGTACTATCTCCGTTTTTATGTAAATTTGAGGTACATTTTGTGATAAAAACTAAACCATTGGGGGGCAAAAAATAAAGTTTAACCACATGGGGCAAAAATGTATTTAACTCTAATCTCTCTCTCTCTCTCTCTCTCTCTCTCTCTATATATATATATATGAATTAATATGTAAATATATAAATATATATATGAGTCGCACTAATAAGCGAGTCGAGTCCTTATACGAATATGTTCATGAACTTTAAATGAGTGAGCCGAGTTTTATACGGGTATGTATCATTTAATAATCGAGTATAGTTTTATGTCCATGAATGGCTCATTTAATAATTGAGTTGCGCACGCTCCGAGCTTTATCGAGCTGAACCCAAGTAAGCTCACGGGTAGCTTTGTTTGTTTACAGTTTTGCTTATGTCTAAGATAGAACAAACATTTCCAATCCTTAAATATGATATCGAGGTGGTAACACCAGTATTTCAAGTTAATTAATTTGTTGATGCTACTTGGAGAAATGAGAGCACCTTCCTCACCAGGCACAAAAGGGGAAGCGATGGTCAGCGGAAGACTAAGGTAACTAATCAAAGAACATCGTCTTTGATTTTGGAAGGAGAAGTATCTTTGTCTTCTACCCCAAAAGATAAAAGAAGCTCGTGGGCTAAAAGAAATATAAAACTCTGTAGAGTATTTGAGAGAAAATTCTCAGATTTGATAATAATTCAATGAGTGAGTTTTAGATAATAAAGTAGTCTATTTATAAAAGAGAAATACTTGTAGAGAAAGTAAATATAATCCTACTAGTAATAGTATACCTAATCCATTTCAAAAAAAAAAAAAAAATAGTAAACCTAATCCTAGTAGCAATAGTAAACATAATCTTAATAAGAAAAAAAAAATAATTAAAGCAAATCTAACCCTATTAAGGAAATGAAAAAACAAAATACTAATAAAATAAAATAAAATCCTAATATAAAATTGACAATCAGCAGGAATTGTGACAATCTTTCCTTTTGTACTTCCATTGTTTAAGAATGGATAAAATTATGATCAAGCGGCACTGCTCCAAAATTATTTTTGATATTTTCCTTAGTGTCGTTTTTACTGAAAATATAGATAAATATCATCCTACATCAAACACCCCCACTTGAAAAAATAACTCGTCCTTGAGTTTTCTTTGGGACATGGCCTCCGAAGAAAAAGATTTGGAGAAATCTGCATAGATAGCACCAAGACATGATTTTTCCTTTTCTTCTACTTCTAAAAAATTCCTCCAATGATTTCTTCATGGATGTCATCTTCAACTTCACCATTTTCTTCAAAAGAATCATTAATTTTTGTGGTAATAGTTATGAGTTGCACATGTGGTGTAGGTGGTGGTGGCTGTTCTTCCACTAGTGTAGCCGTTAGAACAAATAGTTGTGGCTGCAAAAAAATTTTCTTTGACGGCAACTCCAAATTAATAGTATCAACATCCTTTTTACCATAATTAATATTTTCTTCATAGACAGAGTGCCTATTTGGATATTTATGAATACGAGTTACGGACATGTCGAATGTGTTTTATGTCATCATCAAGGAATCTGTCAACATAAGGATAGTGAACGGGTTTCCTTTAGATCCCATAGTCATCTTGGGCATCCCTGTGATTCCAAAGGGGCACGCATCTGCATGCATTCAAACGTCTCCCACAATGGGCGCATCTCCTATTGCATAGCCCGCATCGTCTACTAGAGCTCTTGGAATTCGGTTCTCAAAGGAGCCTCTGATCGTTGGTAGTCAGATCTCGAAATAATGTCTCTCACGAACGGCGTCGTTATAGAAGTTGTTGTTGTAGTATAAGTTGGCCATCGAATCCGGATAATGCCGGCTCGGATACCCCATGAATTTGGCTCTCGAAAGAGTCCCTCCCCTACAAGCCGTGTTATTGGAGAAGTTTGTCACCGTTGCGCTGATTGGTCATGATCAGGATAAAGTATGCTCTGATACCAACTGACGTAGCAGAAGACTAAAGTAACTAATCAAAGAGCAGTGTCTTTGATTTTGTAAGGAGAAACATCTTCGTCTTCTACCCAAAATATAAAATAAGTCCACAAGCTAAAAGAAATATAAAATTCGTAGAGTATTTAAGAGAAAATTCTCAGATTTGATAATAATTCAATGAGTGAGTTTTACATAATAAACTACCCTATTTATAGAAGATAAATACTTGTAAAGAAAGTAAACCTAATCCTAGTAGTAATAGAAACATAATCCTAATAAGGAAATGCAAAAAATTAAAGCAAATATAACCTTATTAAGGAAAGAAAATAAAGCACTAATAAAACAAAGTAAAATCATAATATAAAATTTACAATAAACAGGAATTGTGACAATCTTTCATTTCGTAATTCTATTGTCTAAAAATTGGTAAAATTCTAATCAAGCGGCATTGCTCCAATATTATTTTTTATATTTTCTTTATTTTCGTTTTTACCAAAAATATAGGTAAATATCGTCCTACATCACATGTCCACGAACGGCTCATTTAATAATTGAGTCGCCCATGAGCTGAACTTTATAGAGCCAAGCCCGAGCGAACTCACGGGTAGCTTTGTTCGTTTACATTTTTGCTTTTGTCTAAGATAGAACAAATATTTCCAATCCTTAAATATGATATCGAGGTAGCTAGTAATAGCAGTACTTCAAGTTAATTAATTTGTAGATGCTACTTGGAGAAATGAGGCACCTCCCTGACCTGGCTCGGAAGGGGAAGTTGATGGTCAGCTTTGAGCATCTTTAAGTTATTATCTCCCAACTCCGAGTTGCTGTCCCATGGGGAGAAAAGGTGCGAGCCATAAGAGAAGCTATTCTTGAACAGATTTGAGGAACGACAAGTTCAATCAAAGGTAAGACCAAAGACAAAATAGCTAAAACCAATGAATCTAGTACGATGAAATGTTCAAGGTTTGGAAGAACACAAGCGAAAAATCCTGACAAAAGAAAATACAAGAAAGTTTGGGAGTAATTACCCATCAGAGCCACCAAAAATGTTAAGGGAAAGATCACAAAAATTGAAACGACGATGGAAAGGAGGCATAAGTAAATGAAACATTGCAATGGGAACATAATTGAATATTTTCCGGTTAGATATATTTGATTGATATTTTTGTCATTTCATTTTTTGTAGAAATACAAATGCCCCTAAAATATAACTAATTCATGCTCTCCAGTTCTTTTTTTTTTCTTTTGTTTTTTTTTTGTAGAAAAAAAATAACATTTCATTCAATAATACCAAGAGCATAAAGTTCTTCCATCACAGAGCAAAGCTCTGAAGCAACTATAGCATAAAATTACAGGATTACCAGGTTTATTACAAGATTCGAGACCAATCCGCTAACCCATGACTAAAATCAAACTTATTACTAGATCTGTGATGACAGACTCAACCAAATGCATGGATAGCAATTATTCCTTGAGAGTGAAAAGACTCTCATGCCGAAACTCTTCCTCCCCGACCCGAAGGCGACATAGATCGAGTGAGAGATGAAAGAGCCTTATTACAAGCCGAACAAAACAGGGAAAGTAAACAATACAGGGAAAAAACACATGCCAAAACACAAATACATCTTAAAGAAGCAATAGAACAGGGAGATAAAACAAGAAAAGAAACAGCACACTCCGATCACGCACACGTTGGGAACCGAAAACCGAAGGGGCGTTGGAAGCTCATCGCGACGGGGACGCGTCGAAAGGCCCAACAATGGACGGTGGGCGGTGAACAGGCGCAGAGAAGACCGGCAAAGCAAGACCTAAAAACAACCACAAACAAGAAAAAAACGAAAAAGAAAAACAACAAGGAACCTCCAAAACAGGGAAAAAACAGGGAAAATGAGCACAAAGTGCAAAGACTATAGCCGGAAGGAGCCGGACTCGTGCAGGCCGGAAACTACCGCGTAAGGGCGTGGGAACTCGACTCAGTGGGGACGCATGAAAGAAAACCCTAATAGTGGGTAGCGAAGCGAGACACAAGTCAGCGGCGACCACAGACAAAATCCGAACCCTAAGAAGCCAAAACAAGGCCAAGGAGTCCACTGCAGAAAATGAAGGCGGGGGAAGAAAAGCGGCAGGAAAGGGCAAAAGAGAGAAAAACAGAGGGAGAAAAAGAGCGGCAAGGAAGGGGAAGAGAGGAGGCACCAATGCTAGAGTATCAGGTAAATAACTAGCACCGGAGTGAGGAGGACGAGGGGAGGGAGGCAGCCAAACGGCCAACCCTCCTCCCCTGTATGGATGAAGGGTTTCGCTTTTGTCTCTAGCGACTACAGAGAAAAGACACGGCTAGGGTTTCGCTTTATCTCTTCCATCTCTTGAACTAGAAATGATCCTAATGCAATGGGAATGAATGCCATAAGTGCTATTTACAAAAAAAAAAAAAATGAATGCCACAAGTGCCCATTTTTAAAGAATTTATGGAGGGACACGTAGCCTCCAACTTCAAAGTTTCAAATGTAGAGTGTGTTGCAAGTTAAAAGTAAACATAAATTTCCTTTAAACCCCTCTAATGAATGCCAAGTGTTCTCGAGCATGTAAAAGACATATTTTCTTTAACATTTTTAATAATCATTGATTTTTGAGGAACTCAAACATATTAGATGACACTTGGCATTTATTAGAGTAAATTAAAGAAAATTTCCTGCAAACCAATTTGGGAGAAATTTGTGTCCTTTAAAAGCTGCAACCGAATAGATAGTGTAAATCCCAAAATCAGCGCATTTATATATAATGTTTCTCTGGGGGCGACTCAACTATTAGGCCAATTAGACGGCAGAACAGATTCTCTGATCCATTTTGGACTTGACAATATCCAGTTAATGGTCAGAACATTTTTAAAGAGATCTCGAGGGCATAAATATGACATCTATCTTATTAATAAAAAAAAAATTATAAAAAATTAAGGGGTGGCTAGGGCTAGGGTGGCTTCTGCCACCCCACCGTCCGGGTGGTGAGCGGATCACCCCAAGGGGATCTAAAAAAATTTATTTGGCCCTTGGGGTGGTTAGGGTGGCTTGGGCTACCCGAGACCGACTAGCTTGGGGTGGCCGAAGCCACCCCATGGCCCTTGGGGGTGGTCTGTTAGGGTGGCTTGGGCCACTCGAGACCGACTAGCCTAAGGTGGCCGAAGCCATCCCATGGCCCTTGGGGGTGGTCTGGTCACTCCCAAGGGCCAAATCTTAAAAAAAAAAAAAAAAATCATTTGGCCCTTGGGGTTGGTTGGGCTGGCTTGGGCCACCCGAGGCCAGACCACTGGGTGACCGAAGCCACCCCATGGCCCTTGGGGGTGGTCTGGCCACCCCCAAGGGCTAGATCTAAAAAAAAAAAAAAAAAAAAATTCGTTTGGCCTAGACCACCCCCAAGTGCGATGTGGTTTTTCAGCCACCCCCTATGGCCAAGATGGGGTGGCCAACCACCCCTTATTTTTTTATTATTAATTAATTTATTATTTTTAATTTGAAATATTATTTTTTTGTATTGGAACATATATCCTATTTGTGCGGTAAGATTTCTAAGAAGAAATTTTAACCATGAATGGATATTCGGACTAGAAAGGATCCTATTCGCTTAAACCCACTTTTAATAATGGATAACAAATATTTAATGCTATAATTATTGTCAATATATATATATATATATATATATATATATATATATATATATTATTTATTTGACCCTCAATTATTGAATGATCTATTGTACTAGTAAATATATATGGCATAAGGTGATGATATATTGACATATCATTTGGTAACTAAAATTTTGGTACACCTAGCATTCCTCTTAAGATCGATAAACAAGTACTATAGTTTCTACACCGCATATCTTCTATTGAAAATTGAGTAATTCTATAAATCCTCTTTGTATCTCTCTTAGAATTTAAAAAATGAGGTAACTTTTATAATCACCATTGAATAAAAATTTAATAGTAATCTATCATAAGTTCAATGATAATTTTAAAACCAACACGCCACATTATTTTTGAACAGAAAAAAAACACCTGTAACATGATATTATTGTGTCAAACAACGTGAATATGGTTTTGTGCACTTTTTGGTCCCCCTTTGATGATTTGAATGAGTACGTCCAGCTCGGTCCTGAAGAACGCGGGGCATGTTGAGGTGACCCACCATGCCTTTTTATTTGCTGTTCACATGCATATTCTGCACCAGACACATTCGTTAATTTAGTTGCAGTAGATGAAGAACACCAATCGATGAGGCGCACGTGACATTTGTTGAACAAATTGTGTAATTAATTAACCGCGTATGAATATCGCTGTTACGGGAAGAGTTTATATATGTGCTAATTAACCGCGTATGAATATCGCTGTTATGGGAAGTAGAGTTTATATATATATATATATATATATATATATATATATATATATATGTTTCTGCAGAACCGCGTATCAATTATATATTCCGAGGTTAAGGGTATAATCTAATTAATATAGAATAATGAGTCAATGGCGGATACAAGGATTTCTGCACTTTTGTTGGTCCTCCTTTTTAGTCCAATCACCAATGAATACGTCCGACTCCGGCGTGGTCATGTTCAACAGCGCGGGATATGTACGTGGAGCCTGGAGGTGCAAACTTTGATGACCCCACCATATATCCCTCTTAATGCTCTCCACAAAAAAAAACCCAAGCAACTGGACCACCCCTGCTTCTTTTATTTGTGGTGCACTGTACATGTGCACATTTGTTTGATTGCACCAAAACTCAATGGTGATAAAATCTAAAAAATATTCTCAAAATGCTAGAGTTTATCTAGGGTTTAATACAAAATAAAGAAGAAACTCAACTCTAAAACTTTTTATTGATAAAAACACACATATAATCAAAATCTACATTCTTTGGTCTAATCATCAATTATAATCAAATCCTTAACTTTAGGGTTATTTAAATATATACTCTAACATCCCCCCTCAAACTCAAGGTGGAAGATCTTGAAACCTTGAGTTTGACCCCTTTTTTTGAGATAGCAAAACAATACAAAAAATAGTCATCTATAGACCAAAAAGGAGAGCCAATTTTAAGCTGAAATGAGAGCCAACTGTGGGCTGGGCTTGAGTTTTAAACAATACCACGTAGCCATATAAAAGGAAAGCCAACTTTGGGATGAAGTGAGAGCCAATTATGGGCTGAAATGGCTTGGGTTTTAAACAATACCACAAAGCCCAGCAAAAATAGGCCAACTATGGGCCAATGGATGGGCAACTTGGCCTTTTTTTTTTTTTTTTTTTTTTTTTTTTGATGGGCAACTTAGCCTCTATTGATTTTTTTTTTTTTTTTTGGTGTTGTTTTCTCTTACGCATTGCATCAGCAACATACAATTTTTTTTTTGATATACAATAATAGAATGAACAATCTGCTACCAAATCAATCAATAAAAATTCACCCAATTGATACCATGTGATAATTTGGTAACTCTAGTGTTTGGGTTGTACTGCCTTACCATTAATTGTGGTTAAGGCTTTGTATATATAAATAGAACTGTTACAAAAGATATCTAACAATAAAACATATATTTATAGGTCCCCAAATCCTAAACTTAATAATAATACGAAATAGAGTCGAAGTTGTAATTCTATAAGGCCTGTTCGAACGGGACATACCCTGTCAAGATGGGAACTAAATAAAAGTACATAAATTAAACATAGCGTCAGCTTTCCAATCTTCCTATTGCAGCCGGTTTTGACCAAGTAAAAATCGGAATTAGGCAAACCACATGAAACATGACTTTGTAGATCTTTGATTTAGCTTTCTAACACCACAAAGCTTGCTCCAATCAGAGGTCTGAAACTCTAAATATATATGACAAGTTTAGTAAAAGTCGTCAGGTGCGAATTTCCTCCTACATCAGTAAATAAATATTCGAAATTTCACAAAACCTCCTCAACTTCCACGTGTTTTGAAAGTACTTCCAAAGTTCAAAAACTTTCAATTAAGGGTATTGGTTTTGCAATTCCTTTCAATTACCCCATTCGGTAATAATTTTCTGTAAAATCTTGTCAAAATTCTCAAAATACCACTATTTTTTATTATAATAAAATAAAAGAAAAAAATTGTAAAGATTGAGATGTTTATTTATTTTTATATAAAAAAATATTTGCAATTTTTTTGTAATATGAAAAAAAAAAAACAAAAATAGGGGTATTTTTGACTATATTTAACAGAAAATCCTAACGGAAGAAGGCAACATAAAGAAATTAAAAGTTCAATACCCTAATTGAGAGTTTTTAAAGTTTTGAAGTAGTGTTAAAACGAGTAAAAGTTCATTGGGGTTTTTCTGAAATTTCTCCAAATAAATAATAGGGGTAATTACCTTTTACCTCCATAAATTACAGCGCCTTGACACTTTCCCTAAAAACTACCAATTATGACACATGACCCTATCAAACTATTATCTTTTGACAAAAAGACCATTTCGTCAGCCAAAGGGGTTAAAATTAACGATCAACAGTCATGTACAAGTCATGTGCCATTTTAAAAAAATTTCTTACACTTTTGCCCTCATTTTAAATTATTTTCAAGTGTTGGATTAGGGCTTAGGAGGGTATAAGCGTCATTTCTTGGACTAAAGTGAGGGCAAAAGTGGAAGAGAAAAATTTAAAATGGCACATGACTTGCACATGACCACATAGACGAGGATCTATGTCACAACTCGATTGACATGTGACAAGCTGATGGCTTGACATGTTAGAAAAAAAAAATTAAATATAAAAATTAAAAGAAAAAGAGAAGAAAAAAATAAGGACTCTTCGTCACTTGATGAGGGCGATTGACGTAGCGGAAGACTAAGTAACTAATCAAAGAGTAGCTTCTTTGATTCTATAAGGAGAAACGTCTTTGTCTTCTATCTAAAAGATAAAAACAAGCTTGCAAGCTAAGCTAAAAGAAAGATAAAACACCGCAGAGTATTTGAGAGAAAATTCACTGATTCGATAATGATTCAATGAAAATAGTTTTACATAATAAGATAGCCTATTTATAGAAGAGAAAACCTAGTAATATAGTAAATCTAAATCTAGTAGGGAAAGTAAACCTAATCTTAGTGGGGAAAGTAAACATAATCCTAGTAGGAAAAGAAATAAAATAAAACTAAAACTATTTTTTTTTTTCAATCCTATTTCACGTCCTATATCAGTCTCCCCTACTTCAAAAGAACTCGTCCTAGAGTTAAGTTCCCACTCCTTTGGCGGAGTACCGATCACTTCTTCCTGTAGGGGTCGAAATATTATCTTCCGACCGTTTCAAAAGATAATGTAGACATTGTTTCTGCCTTTGTATTGAGTGTCTACTTCAAATTGTCATGATCGCCCAAAGATTACATGACTTGCGTCCCATATCCACCACATCACATAAGATCGAGTCCAAGTAATGTTTACCGATTGAGAATGGAAAACGACATCTCTCTGATACCAACTGACGTAGCAGAAGATTAAGGTAACTAATCAAATAGCGTCTTTGATTCTGCAAGGAGAAACATTTTTGTTTTCTAACCAAAAGATAAAAATAAGCTCGCAGGCAAAGACTAAGGTAATTAATCAAAGAGCGTCTTTGATTCTGCAAGGAGAAGCGTCTTCGTTTTCTACCCAAAAGATAAAAATAAGCCCGCATGCTAAAATAAAGATAAAACTCCACAGAGTATCGAATTTGAGATAAAATTCTCTGATTTGATAATGATTCAATGAAAATAGTTTTAAATAATAAGTTAGCCTATTTATAAAAGAGAAATCCTAATAATATAGTAAATCTAAATCTAGTAGGGAAAGTAAACCTAATTTTAGTAAGGGAAGTAACATAATTCTATTAGGAAAAGAAATCATAAAATAAAACCAAAACATAATCTTAGTAGCAAAAGAAATAAAATAAAACTAAAACTTTTTATTTTTATTTTATATATATATCCTATTTCACATCCTACATCAGTGGCATCCCCTCAAAAGAGGGTGGCCGATTGCCCTTCATTGTTGGGGGGTGATCACCCCTTGATCGCCTCTCATATTTTGTGGGGAAAGAGGAAAGAAAGAAAAAAAAAATACAAGAAAAATAGAGGGAAGAGAAATGATACATGCTTATGTTTAGGGGTGTAAACAATGCGAGCTTGAGCGGGTAATGCTTGTTTAAGCTTGGCTTGTTTAATTTTTTGTTGAGCTCGAGCTCGAGCTCGAACTTGAGACGAGCCCCATTTCGTGTCTAGGCTTGGCTCGCCAAGGTGGGTACCGAGCTCAAGCTTGAGCTTAAAATTTTTTTTCGAACTCGAGCTGAGTGCTCGAGCTCGAGCTCGGCTTGGCTTGCATCAGATTATTTAAATTTGGTATTTAAGTATAAATAAAAAAGATCAAAGAAACATAATAAACAAATTTTATTAATGATATGACCATTAAGGAAACAAGGTGAGTGTGAGAGATCTATCCAAATGCAATCTAATAATAATAATAACAAAAAAATTGCAATCTTCTCTCATTTATAAGAAAAATAGCTCTAGTTGACCAATTTTGCAACTAAAATATGTTATAGTTTTAATAGATTAAATGCAATTTTATAAATTTTAAGAAATTTATACTTAAGCTATAATAATATGATTAAGTATAATAAGTTTCCATTCAATCATATGATTAACAATTCAAATTGTTGATTCAACTAGCATTAGATGCTTAATGGTTAGATCATTTTAAGATATGACCATATGATTAACTATTATCATTGAATTATAAGGTTAAATACCTTTTTGCCCTTGTAGTTTAACAAATTTATTTTTTGCCCCCTAGCGTTTAGTATTTATCACAAGAGGTACCTCAGGTTTACATAAAAACAGAGATGGTATCTTTGTTTAAATTTCATCCAAAATTTGACGGAAAGCTATGTCAACACCATTAAAATATCGACACATGTCCATATATTAATTGAAAATACAAAATAAAAATTTTCTAATTAAAAATAATATATATATATATATCTGTTTGGTGGCCAAGAAAGTTGCGGAAACGAAAAGCAAATCGCAATCACATTTCAGATTTTAGATATTCCTTACTTTGCGATAGTAGGAAAACAAAAAGAAGAAACTTAAGGGAGTTCCACTAGCCCAAATCAAAAGGCAACATCAAACACAAAACACCCATTATCTTCTCTTTTCCTTTTCCTCCATTTTCTCAGCAGCCAAACGGAATCATTCCAACTCCATGAATTGATCACAAAAAAGTGCTAAAAAGAAAAACGTACATATTGGCCGAACTTGGGGTGGTTCAGCCACCCTCAAACCGGCAAGGGGTGGCCGGCCAACCCTAAGGGCAAAATAGGGATGGAGATTCGAACTAGTGACCTTCGCTTCATTAGGCGTGGTCCCAGTCAATTGAGCTACCTCTTGAGGACTATATAGGTAAATATCGTCCTATGTCAGACACCTCCTGTTGTCACTGTGCACAATAATAATGAATAATATAGAATCGAAAAGAGAGAGATCAAGAGAGAGTTGAGACACAGATTTACGTGGTTCGGCAATGTGCCTACGTCCACAAGAAAGAATGTAGCTATATTTTTCTATTCAATGATTTAGGGTTACAACATAACATATTTATAGGAAAACCCTAATTATAAGTACTTTGGAAAACCCCAAAATACTCCCCACAACTTATTTGTCCCCAGGCCCATATAAACTAATTACACCCAATGGGCTAGTAGTAGAATATGAGCCACTTGTTCCAACAATCTCCACCTTGACGAGTATTCACCTCTTTGAAGATAATCAAGTATTGGGCCTACGCCTGGAACTAATAGGTTTGGGGATGCCGCCTTCTCTCCTCTTCTTTCTAGCACCTGGAGACATTTGTCAAGTCCAAGCAGTGCTTGAACTTATTTGCGGTAATAGGCTTCGTCAACATGTCCACTGCAGTCCCAGAAGTGTGAATCTTCTCAAGTAACAATTCACTTGTAACAACCAATTCCCTAATCTTTTGAAACCTCACATCAATGTGTTTGGTTCTAGCATGATACACTTGGTTCTTTGCCAAGTAAATGGCACTCTGACTATCACAATACAATGGAACTCCGCATTGTTGAATACCCAGCTCCTTGACTAACCCTGTAAGTCACAAAGCTTCCTTTGCAGCCTCAGCCGCTGCCATGTACTTCGCTTCAGTCATGGACATCACAACTGTAGATTGGATCATAGACCTCCAACATATGGGTCCTCCTACAAGAGTGAACACATAACCCGTGGTTGACCTCCTGTCATCCAAATACGGCATAATCTGCATCCACATATCCGACAACTGACAAATCACTTTTCTGTTTGACAAAAGTGATGCCAGTACTGCCTCCCCAAATTCGCCATGTACTTGCTCACCACACTGACTACATGAGCCAAATTTGGCCCGGTATATACCATAGCATACCTCAAACACCTTACTACACTGGTAAATGGGACCTTAGACATGTCTTTAGTTTCTTTAACTGTCTTTGGACACTGTGAGATAGACAAACGAAAATGATTCGCCAAAGGTGTGCTTACCGGTTTCGCATTCTCCATGCTAAACCTCTCCAACACCTTCACATAGCCGGCTTGAGATAGCCACAATCTCTTGGCATCCTTGTCTCTACAAATCTCCATCCCAAGAATCTTCTTAGTTGCGCCCAAATCCTTCATGTCAAATTCTCTACTCAACAAAACTTTCAATTTGTTAACCTCCACTATACTCTTAGCTGCAATAAGCATGTCAAATAAGCATGTCATCCGCGTACAATAACAAAAAAATAAATGAGTTATCATCAAGGCTTCCCACATACACACAACAGTCATACTCACATCTCCTATAGCCAATTTTGATCATATAGGAGTCAAACCGCTTGTACCATTGCCTTGGAGACTGCTTCAGCCCATAAAGTGGCTTCTTCAACTTACAAACCAAGTGCTCCTCTCCAGGTTGATTGAACCCTTCTGGCTGCTCCATATAAATATGCTCCTCCAAATCACCATGGAGAAAATCTGTCTTCACATCCATTTGCTCCAATGCCATGTCATAATGAGCTACCAATGCCAATTCCGCTTTGATGGAAGAATGTCTGACCACTGGGAAAAATATTTCCTTATAATCAACCCCTTTCTGTTGTGAATAGCCCTTTGCTACTAGGCGAGCCTTGAACTTTTCTCCCCTTTTTTCTGATACTGCTTCCTTTTTCTTGAACACCCATTTGCACCCTATTGCCTTCTTCCTCTCTCGAAGCTCCACCAAATCTCACATCTGGTTTTTATGCAGAGACTCTATCTCTTCCGCCATAGCACCCTCCCATATGCTTTTCTCTTGGCTATTGACAGCCTCTTGAAAAGTAGTAGGATCTTCGCTGTTGATGACAAGAGCATAAGAAACTATGTTTTCAAAACCATACCTGGTTGGTGGCCTGATAATGCGTTTAGTCTTGTCTGTGGCTATATTGTGATGCTCCTTAACTCCTGAACTAGAGGTCTCTATACCCTGAGAAGTGTTTTCCTGCACAGGAGTCTCTAACTTCACCTGCACCACCTGCTTATCACTGCTACTGCTTTCTGGCACCTGCTTCTCTTTACTTGGAGTACTCTTCAAGATGGAATTTTCATCAAATACCACATCTCTACTGATCACCTCCTTATTTGCATTCAGATCTCAAAACTTGTAACCCTTAACCCCTTTCCTATATCCGAGAAAGACACATTGTCTAGACTTTGGATCAATCTTTGATCATTCTTCACTAGGTATGTGCACATAAGTTGGACAGACAAATACTCTCAAACTAGCGTAATCTACCTCATTACATGTCCACACCTCCTTTGTAACTTTCCCATCTAGTGTTACCCTCGATGACCTGTTGATTAAGTAGCATGCCATACTTACTGCATCTGCCTAGAAAATCTTTGCAAGTCCAGCATTCAACCTGAGACATCGTGCTCTCTCTGCATTAGACCTATTCATCCTTTTCGCCACACCATTTTGTTGTGGTGTCTTGCATACTGTGAAATGTCTCTTTATACCATGCTGCTCACAAAAATATCTGAACTTATCGTTTGTATACTCAGTTCCATTATCTGTCTTGAGGCATTTAACCTTCTTCCCAATCTGGTTCTTCACTTCAGCTTTCCACAATTTGAACTTGCAAATGTTTCTGATTTGTGCCGCAAGAAGTACACCCAGACCTTTCTAGAAAAATCATCAATAAAGATCACGAAATACATATGTCCTCCCCGTGACGCTGTCCTCACTGGTTCCCAAACATCAGAATGAACATAGTCAAGAATGCTCTCTGTCTTATGTGTGGTTGTCTTGAATTGTACTCAATTACGCTTTCCCAAAACACAGAATTCAAGCTTGCATGTTTTAACATCCTTCAACAAATTTCTCTTATGAAGCTCCAACATGCCTCACTCACTTATATGACCCAACCGTATATGCCACAAAAGAGTACAATTAGACTCAAACTCCACAGAGGCGACTCCACCTACAATTGTACTTCCTAACAGTTTATAGATATTCTTTGAACTTTTTACCCCTTCATCACTACCATCGCACCCTTAGTCACTTTCATTACTCCACCTTCAAACTTATAACTATAACCGTTTGAGTCTAAAGTTCCTAATGTAATCAGATTCTTTTCCACTTTTGGTACATGTCTAACATCACATAACGTTCTAATCACACCATCAAACATCTTAATCCTGATATTACCTATGCCAGTAATTTTACAATGTGCACCATTACCCATAGTAACTATACTAGAATTAACTGACTTGTAAATGTCAAACCAATCTCTGTTGGACGTCATGTGAAACAAACAAGCTGAGTCTAGAATTCAAGAATCCATAGGATGCTCTGAATTTGATGCAACATAAAGCATATCACCATCAACATCGTTTGAATTGTCTTCCACCACGTTCGCAGATTTTAAGGAACCTTCATTCTCGTCGTCCTTTTTCTTCTTCCAATCTAGACAATCTCACTTCATGTGCCTTTTCTTTCCGCACTTATAACATATGATGTCCTTTCCCTTGGACTTTGGTGAGAATTCTTGCCATTTGAACCACTCTTGTTAATGCTTCTTCCACGCTCTTGGTTACCCTTTACAACTAGCCCTTCTTCTTGAGAACTTTCATCATTGATTTTCTTCCTCTGATGAAAAGCCAACAGGGCTCCTATAACGTCCTCTAACTCCAAGGACTCTTCCCCCCATGTCAAAGTTGTAGCCAAATTCTCATACGTAGGAGAAGTTAAGAGTGAATTCAATAGCATCAACGCCTTGTCTTCGTCTTCGAACTACACATCAACCCTCTTCAGATCTCGATTATTTGATTTAATGCGTTGTTGTGTTGGCTCAGATCCGAGCCCTCCGCCATCTTCAAGCCATACAATCGCTACTTTAAATAGAGCTTGTTCGTCAACAACTTTGACAAATACCGACTTTCCACTTTCAACCAAACTGCCGTCGGAGATTCTTCGTCCATGACATGATACATCACGTTATCTCCTAAACAAAGCCGAATAGTAGCCACGCTTTCGCCTCAAGTTCTTTCCAATCTATGTCTGCCATCCCTTTTGGTTTCGTCTCATATAACGCTTTCACCATCCCTTGTTACGCCAACAAATCCTTGACACGTTTCGCCATAACCCGAAATTACCAGATCCATCGAACTTTATCATGTCAAATTTCACAGAAGATGTGCCAATCCCAGCCATCATATAATTAGGTTCTGATATCAATTGTTGTTACCGTATACAACAATGATGAATAATATAGAATCGAAAATAGAGAGATCAAGAGAGAGTTGAGATATAGATTTCGTGGTTCGATAATGTGCCTACATCCACAGGAGAGAGTGCGGCTATATTTTTTTATTCAATGATTTAGGGTTACAACATAACATATTGATAGGAAAACCCTAATTATAAGTACTTTGAAAAATCCCAAAATACCTCCCACAACTTATTTGTCCCCTGGCCCACATAAACTAATTACACCTAATGGGCTAGTAGTAGAATATGAGCCACTTTTTTCAACACCCCCACTTGAAAAAAAACTGGTCATCGAGTTTTCTTTGGGACATGGCCTCCGAAGAAATTTATTTGGAGAAATCTACATAGATAGCACCAAGACACGATTTTTCCTTTTCGTCTACTTCTAGAAAAATTTCTCCAATGATTTCTTCATGGATGTCATCTTCAATTTCACCGTTTTCTTCAAAAGAATCATCAATTTTTGTGGTCATCGTGATGAGTTGTACTTATAGTGTAGGAGGTGCTGACTGTTCTTCCACTGGTGTAGTCGTTGGAACAAATAGTTGAGGTTGCAAAAAAATTTTCTCTAATGGCAACTCCAAATTATCAACATCAACATCCCTTTCACCATAATTAATATTTTCTTTATAGACGGAGTGCCTATTTGGAGATTTATGAATATGGTTACAGATATGTCGAATGTGGCTTACGTCACCATCAAGGAATTTGTCAACATAAGGATAGTGAACGGGTTTCCTTTGGATCCCATAGTCATCTTGGGCATCCCTGTGATTCCAAAGGGCATACATCTGCATGCATTCAAATGTCTCCCACAACTGGCCCATCTCCTGTTGCATAGCCCACATCGTTTGTTGGAGCTTTTGGAATTCGGTTCTCAAAGGAGCCTTTGATCGCTAGTAGTCAGATCTTGAAAGAACATCTCTCTCACGAACGGCGTCGTTATATAAGTTATTGTTGTAGTATAAGTTGGCCATTGAATCTGGATAATGTCAGCTCGGATACTCCATGAATTTGGCTCTCAAAGAGCCCCTCCCCTACAAGCGGAATTGGTGGAGAAGTTTGTCACCGTTGCGCTAATTGGCCATGATCAGGATAACGCATGCTCTGATACCAACTGACGTAGCGGAGGACTAAGGTAACTAATCAAAGAACAGTGTCTTTGATTCTGCAAGGAGAAGCATCTTCATCTTCTACCCTAAAAGATAAAACAAGCCCGCAGGCTAAAAGAAATATAAAACTCCACAGAGTATTTGAGAGAAAATTCCATGATTTGATAATAATTCAATGAGTGAGTTTTACATAATAAATTAGCCTGTTTATAGAAGAGAAATACTTGTAGATAAAGTAAACATAATCCTACAAGTAATAGTAAACATAATCCTAATAAGAAAATGCAAAAAATTAAAGCAAATCTAACCCTATTAAGGAAATAAAATAAAGCACTAATAAAATAAAATAAATCCTAATATAAAATTGATAATCAACGAGAATCGTGACAATCTTTCCTTTCGTAATTCTATTGTCAGATAATGGGTAAAATTATAACCAAGCGGCATTGCTCCAATATTATTTTTGATATTTTCCTTATTATCATTTTTACAAAGAATATAGGTAAATATCGGCCTACATCATATGTCCACGAACGGCTCATTTAATAATTGAGTCGCGCACGAGCCAAGCTTTATCGAGCCGAGCCCGGGCAAGCTCACGAGTAGCTTTGTTCGTTTACAATTTTGCTTTTGTTTAAGATAGAACAAACATTTCCAATCCTTAAATATGATATCGAGGTAGTAATAGCAATATTTCATGTTAATTAATTTGTGGATGCTACTTCGAGAAATGAGAGCGCTGAGCACCTCCCTGACCTAGCTTGGAAGAGGAAGCTGATGGTTAGCTTTAAGCATCTCTAACTAAGTCATTATCTCCCAACATCTCCAAGTCATTATCTCCTAACTCCGAGTTGCTGTCCCATGGGGAGCAAAGGTGCGAGCCATAAGAGAAGCTATTCTTGAATGGATTTGAGGAACAACAAGTTCAATCAAAGGTTAGACCAAAGACAGAATAGCTAAAACCAACGAATCTAGTACGACGAAATGTTCAAGGTTTGGAAGAACGCAAGCGAAAAATCTTGACAAAAGAAAATACAAGAAAGTTTGGGAGTAATTACGTACTCATCAGAGCCACCAAAAATGTGAAGGGAAAGATCACAAAAATTGAAACGACAATGGAAAGGAGGCATAAGCAAATGAAACATTGCAATGGGAACATAACTGGATCTTTTCTGATTAGATATATTTGGGGATATTTTTGTCATTTCATTTTTTGTAGTAATACAAATGCCCCTAAAATATAACTAATTCGATGCTCTCCAGTTCAAATGAACTGGAAATGATCCTAATTCAATGGAAATGAATGCTATAAGTGCCAATTTTTAAAGAATTTATGGAGGGACACATAACCTCCAATTTCAAAGTTTCAAATGTAGAGTGTGTTACAAGTTAAAAGCGAGCAGAAATTTCCTTTAAACCGCTCTATTGAATGCCAAGTGTCCTCTAACATGAGAAAGACACATATTTTCTTTAACATTTTTAATAGTCATTTATTACTCTTTTTCTAACATAAGAACTCAAACATTGATTTTTTAGTAACTCAAATATGTTAGATGACACTTGGCATTTATTAGAGTAGATTTATGAAATTTCCTCCAAACTAATTTGGAGGAAATTTGTGTCCTTTAAAAGCTACAACCAAATAGACAGTGTAAATCCCAAAATCGGCGCATTTATATATAATGTTTCTCTAGGGGCGGCTCAACTATTAGGCCAATTAGACGGCTTCAGGAACAGGATCCTCTACAGTCCATTTTGGACTTGACAATATCCAGTTAATGGTCAGAACATTTTTAAAGAGATCTCGAGGGCATAAATATGACATATATCTTATTAATAAAAAAAAAATTATAAAAAATTAAGGGGTGGCTAGGGCTAGGGTGGCTTCGGCCACCCCACCGGTCTGGGGTGGCTGAAGCGGATCACCCCCAAGGGCTAGATCTAAAAAAAAAAATTTATTTGGCCCTTGGGGGTGGTTAGGGTGGCTTGGGCTACCCGAGACCGACTAGCTTGGGGTGGCCGAAGCCACCCCATGGCCCTTGGGGGTGGTTTGTTAGGGTGGCTTGGGCCACCGAGACCGACTAGCCTAAGGTGGCCGAAGCCATCCCATGGCCCTTGGGGGTGGTCTGGTCACTCCCAAGGGCCAAATCTAAAAAAAAAAAAAAAAAAAAAAAAAATCATTTGGCCCTTGGGGTTGGTTGGGCTGGCTTGGGCCACCCGAGACCGGCCAGCCTGGGGTGACCGAAGCCACCCCATGGCCCTTGGGGGTGGTCTGGCCACCCCCAAGGGCTAGATCTAAAAAAAAAAAAAAATTCGTTTGGCCCTTGGGGGTGGTCGGGCCACCCCCAAGTGCGATGTGGTTTTTCAGCCACCCCCTATGGCCAAGATGGGGTGGCCAACCACCCCTTATTTTTTTATTATTAATTAATTTTTTTTTTTTTTAATCTGAAATATTATTTTTTTGTATTGGAACATGTATCCTATTTGTGGCGGTAAGATTTCTAAGAAGAAATTTTAACTATGAATTGGATATTCTGGACTGGAAAGGATCCTATTCCCCGCTTAAACCCCCTTTTAATAATGGATAACAAATATTTAATGCTATAATTATTGTCAATATATATATATATATATATATATATATATATATATATATATATATATATATAGTTTTTTGATTTCGGCCCTCAATTTTTGAATGATCTATTGTACTAGTAAATATATATGGCATAAGGTGATGAGATATTGACATATCATTTGGTAACTAAAATTTTGGTACATCTAGCATTCCTCTTAAGATCGATAAACAAGTACTATAGTTTCTACACCGCATATCTTCTATTGAAAATTGAGTAATTCTAGAAATCTTTTTTGTATCTCTCTTAGAATATAAAAAATGAAATGACTTTTATAATCATCATTGAATAAAAATTTAATAATAATCTATCAAAAAGTTCAACGATAATTTTAAAATCATCACGCCACATTATTTTTGAACAGAAAAAAAAAACCCTGTAACATGATATTATTGTGTCAAACAACGTGAATATGGTTTTGTGCACTTTTTGGTCCCCCTTTGATGATTTGAATGAGTACGTCCAGCTCGGTCCTGAAGAACGCGGGGCATGTTGAGGTGACCCACCATGCCTTTTTATTTGCTGTTCACATGCATATTCTGCACCAGACACATTCGTTAATTTAGTTGCAGTAGATGAAGAACACCAATCGATGAGGCGCACGTGACATTTGTTGAACAAATTGTCTAATTAATGGTGCTAATTAACCGCGTACGAATATCGCTGTTATGGGAAGTAGAGTTTATATATATATATATATATATATATATATTTCTGCAGAACCGCGTATCAATGATATATTCCGAGGTTAAGGGTATAATCTAATTAATATAGAATAATGAGTCAATGGCGGATACAAGGATTTCTGCACTTTTGTTGGTCCTCCTTTTTAGTCCAATCACCAATGAAAACGTCGGACTCCGGCGTGGTCATGTTCAACAGCGCGGGATATGTACGTGGAGCCTGGAGGTGCAAACTTTGATGACCCCACCATATATCCCTCTTAATGCTCTCCACAAAAAACAAACCGCCAAGCAACTGGACCACCCCTGCTTCTTTTATTTGTGGTGCACTGTACATGTGCACATTTGTTTGATTGCACCAAAACTCAATGGTGATAAGCATTAATCATATTTTTGCTATAACTTTATAAGTTTAATTTTATTTGGTGAGTAATATAAGAGTTTTTTTTTTATAAATTATTCACTTTGTGATCTAAGTGTTATAAATTCTCTTTTAAACTCCTCATGCCATCATCAAGCTATACTAATAACTAGAGACGGAGGAAGGGAGGACCGGGGTAGGCCATGGTCTCCCCAAAATAAGGAAAAAAAAATTATAAGTAAAAAAAAAAGTAAAGTAATGTTTTAATTTTAGTCATTTAGCCCCCCTCCCAAAAAAAATTTAGACCTATTTTTATATTTTTTGACTATATCCAATAAAAACTTTTGGCCATATTCTTAATTTTTTTTGGGCCATGCCCATTAAGTTTTTTTATTTTTGGTCCTTACTTTCAAACGTCCATTTTTTGGCCCTCACAGTATTTAGTTCATAAAAAACAACTAAAACAATTTTTTTTTAATAAAAAAATCCTAAAGAACCGAAAAAAAATATTGGTTGGCCACAAAGACAGAGGAAGGGGGGGACCGGGGCAGGCCATGGTCCCCCCCAAAATAAGGGAAAAAAAAATTATAAGTAAAAAAAAAAAAAAAAAAAAAAAAAAAAGAGGGTATAGTAATGTTTTAATTTTAGTCACTTGGCCCCCTTCCCAAAAAAAAATTTGGACATATTTTTTAGATTTTTTGGTCATATTCAATAAAAACTTTTGGCCATATTCTTAATTTTTTTGGGCCATGCCCATTAAGTTTTTTTATTTTTGGTCCTTACTTTCAAACGTCCATTTTTTGGCCCTTACGGTAGTATTTAGTTCATAAAAACAACTAAAACAATTTTTTTTTAATAAAAAAATCCTAAAGAACCGAAAAAAATATTGGTTGGCCTCCTCCCATAAAATTTTCTAGCTCCATCCCTGCTAATCACGACGAAGGAAAAACGATAGTTACATCTATGCTATTATCCAAAAAGACTAGTCAATTTTGAGTTTTCTTATAATAACTTATAAAGTCCAGTTTCTCATAGTAAATGATGTAGCACGACTTAGTGGGCTGCAAAAAAGAATATCAATAAAGAACGGATATGTATTTTTAAATCTTGAGTCTATCAAATAATCTAAAAAATATTCTCAAAACGCTAAAGTCTATCTAGGGTTGAAGAAAAATAAGGAAGAAATTCAACTCTGAGACTTCTTATTGATAAAAACTCACATATAATCAAAATCTACATTCTTTGGTCTATAAAACATATATTTATAGGCCCCCAAATCCTAAACTTAATAATAATACGAAATAGAGTCAAAGTTGTAATTCTATGAGGCCCGTTCGGACGGGACATACCCTTGTCCGGACGGGAACTAAATAAAAGTGCATAAATTAAACATAGCGCTGTCTAGTTTTCCAATCTTCCCATTGTAGCCCGTTTTGACCAAGTAAAAATTGAAATTAACCAACCCTTGTGAAACATGACTTTGTATATCTTTGATTTAATTTTTAAAGCCGTAAAGCTTGCTCCAATCAATGGTCTGAAACTTTAAAAATATGACAATTTTAGTAAAAGTCGTCAGGGGCTAATTTTCTTCTACATCAATAAATAAATATGAGAAACTTTACAAAACCTCCTCAACTTTCACGCATTTTGAAAGTATTCACAAAGTTCAAAAACTTTCAATTAAGGGTGTCGGTTTTTCAATTCATTTCAATTATCCAATTCCGTTATAATTTTATGTAACATCTTGTTAAAATTCTCATAATACCCATGTTTTTTATTATAATAAAATAAAGTTAAAAATTGTAAAGATTGAGATTTTTTTTTTATATAAAAAAATATTTGCAATATATATATTTTTTAAAAAAGCAAAATAGGGGTATTTTGAAAATTTTGACTATATTTAATAGAAAATCTTAATGGAATAAGGCAACATAAAGAAATTAAAAGTTTAATACCCTAACTGAAAGTTTTTAAACTTTTGGAATATCATCAAAACGAATGGAAGTTCATGGAAATTTTTCTGAAGTTTTTCCAAATAAATAATATGTAACGCGCTTGGCACTCACAAATCTCTTTATAAGCCACCCATTTACTATATAGACTATTCATCTTCTCGATACAACACAAAAGTGTTTCAACTTACAACCCATCGTTGTGTAATTTATATTTGGACATGCATGAATTACAAAATCAATCGGAAAATTTAATGTTGCTAACCGCGTATGATTTCAGGTGGCCGTGTAGTAGATGTTGCAGATATATGGTCGAGGTGGAGTGTAGATTGATTATGGTAAATAAAATAATAAAAACATAGTTTTGGGGAGAATATGCAAGGAAATTACTTGGAAGAGTAGATTCATTGCAAGTGATGACTGAATTATGACTATCTTTCGTCTGACTATTTATATAGATTTAGGAAAGTTACACAACAGTTCGAGGATGGGACCTGGATCCTGCTGACCCCTCTACCCTCCATCTATTTTCTTTCTTTCTTTGTTAGCTTCAATGGAAGATTTTTCTGTCCTGTTTCAGCTTGGCAGATTTTTGATGTTGTAATTCTATCATTATCAATCACCTTTTGTCTTGCATGCCGGCTATATTTCGTTTTCACTCGAGAAACATGGACAAAGATAAATTAAATGATTATAAATTTATGTTTTTGAGATATAATATGTGATTTAACATTGCATTAGATTAGAGGCTTTGAGTTCGAACTCTAAATATTTCAGAGCTTTGTTTGGCAAAGGCGAAAAATAGCCCAATACTATTTTGCAAAAAATTCAACTTTCCAACGGTCTTATTTTTTATATCACATCAATTATTTTTTATTATTATTCAAATAAAAATCACCATAAAAACATTTTTATTTTTTTATATCAAACATTCTTATTTTTTTTCCATGCATGACGGTGAAAAAGCCAAAGGCCTTTGCCAAACATGCCATACTTGTTAAGTGATTTCTTATCAACTTAAATTTTTTAGGTAATTAAGTGGTGATTAATTATTTAAATTGTGCTTTATTTTTTATTTTAGAATAATTGGTACCACATACGAGAGTTGAAATCCTTACTTATATATGTACACTAGTCACTGTACGAAAATCATTACAGCCTTTGAATATAACTGCATGAGGTTGTATATTGAAAATACATAAATTTAATATTAAACTTTATAAAATAGATGAAAAGGACTATAATTCCTAACATGTATAGTGTGTCAACTCACTGTCATTTGTCTCTATATGTAATTATGTATTAATTTTATTATAAGACTAAATTAATAAAATAAGATGAGTACAACAATTATCCTTTGTATAATTAATAACGATAAATTAAATAAACAAGATTAATAACACTGATATGTTTTTTAAAACTTACCTTTTATTTTAATTAAAAATTTCCCTAGACTGACCGCCGACCGTGACTTGTCCGTGGGTACGGTGTCCCACGGCGTGGCCGTGGCTCTGATGTCGAGCTTTTCTTTTTACTTTATTTTATATTTTAATCATATATATATTAATCTCTCCGAAAAAATAGTTCCTGCGTTATAACGCGGTATAAATGGATAGGGGGTTGGTGAGTTTCGGGTTATGGGCCCTACCCGAATCAGATACTTCCGAGAAACGGAAGTACTTGACTTGTAGGAACAAACTTTTCTCCAAATATAAATCTAATTAAATAACTATTAAGTGTCTGAATACAGAATTACTCTAAGCCGTTGGATCATCGGTCCCACACATCCAATGTATGCGATTATGATTGCAATTGCGAGATAGAGAGAGAGAGAGAGAGAAAGAGATAAGTTGACTTGGGAAGTTGACGTCAAAGTCGTTACATCACATAAGCCTAGGTCAGTATCCTGCTTTGTTAGTTGCTACCCAGATGTTTCCCCTTTCATTCCAAGAACCTTCTTTCTTTTTCATTTTTTATTTTCCTATTTGTGTATATATATATGTATATATAGCATCCTATTGCGATCTCTAGCTTAACCCTCAAAAACCCAACCCATCTCTCACTCCCTCTCTCTCTCTTCTGTGTAATCTTTGGAATTAACTCTTGTTGGCAATGGCGGCGAAACGTTTTTTAAATGATTCCAAATCCGACCAAGATCAACCACCAGAGAAACGGATGAGGCCCAGGCCTTCTTTTGCCTCGTATGTGTTCATAATTTCAGCTCCTTTACATGCTTTCTTTGTTTTCTTCTTTCTTGGAAATTGATTGGAGTTTTGTTATATATTCTCCCTTGGCAGTGTTATTGGAGAAGTGGTTATGGTGAATTCCTTGCAGAACCTTTTCTCCAGCTTGGAACCTTTGCTTAGAAAAGTGGTATGTCATGCTCATACCCATAACCCCAATTTATACATACATACATACATGCACTCCACAACCCACTAATGTATGTTGCATGATGGCTTATGCATTCTTTAGTAATCCGGTAACAGTAAAACTCATCTTCATCTTTGAAAACCGACTTGCAAAAAACATGTGTTAATATTAGCGGGATAGTTAGACTCTTAACACGGGTCATAGTTAGAATCTTAATAGGGGTTATTGTAACTTTTAATTTGTCTCGATATTTTAGGTGAAGGAAGAGGTGGAGAGCACTCTAATACGCCATACCCACACAATCACAAGGTCTCCATCACTGAGAATCCAAGCACTAGAACCATCAAGCCTGAGACTTTCTTTCAGGACCAAGCTTTCAGAAAGCACCATATTTACAGGAAGCAAGATCACAGACATGGACAACAATCCCCTTCAAGTCCTTCTTGTCAACAGCGATCATCCAACGGTTCCAATTGTTCTCCACCACTCGATCAAGATAGAAATCGTCGTTCTCGACGGCGACTTCCCCGGAAATTCTGAAACTTGGACTAGCGAAGAGTTTAACAACAAAATCGTCAAGGAGAGATCCGGCAAGCGGCCGTTGCTCACCGGAGCCGACTTGACCGTCACCATGCGAGATGGGTTTGCACCGATCGGAGATATCGAATTCACCGACAACTCCAGCTGGATTCGGAGCCGAAGATTCAGGCTTGGCGCCAAAGTTGTCCCCGGAAGCTATCACGAAACTGCTCGGATCTGTGAAGCCATGACTGACTCATTCGTCGTCAAAGATCATCGCGGAGAATGTAAGTTTCTTTTTTTTTTCATGCATTTACTTTCACAATTTCATTGAAAAAATTGATTAAAATCTAATATTTCTCAAAGCATTGGATCATGGGATATATATATATTCATCCAATAATTGAATAATTGATTATAAGTAGTAGTAATATATTAACTATCCCCGTCAGATTAGAGTCATTGGTTGTAAATGACATGATCATAATAATTTGAAATTCCTCTTCCGTTAAATTATTAAAGTCCTAATCATTATTATTTTTAAATAAGTTTCAAACATTGTCATCACCTTAACCTACAATTAAGGAAATTAAATAGTTTTATTCCTATTTATTTTATCATGAATTTTTACGTTAATTTGTAGTAAACTATAGGTGTAGTACTTCTAAGAGAACTCAAGAGATCATCATTATCTTTAATTAAGATGTGATAAGTGATTAATTAGATGAGAAAGTAAGTTGAACATCTTTATTAGAATTATTTTTCTGATAATGTTTATAATCTAATATTAGGTGTGTGGCCATATGATTTGTACCATCAGAAAAAGTGTGGTCCAAGAAAAATACAAAAACACTTTATTGTTATTATTTGTTTTTTTGTTTTTGTCTTTAAATGAGAGCACCACGCGGTATATGATTAACCAAAGACTGGGGTGCATTTCGCTTTCACGATTCCAAACCGGTTGACTTTTGGTCAACATTCAGCGAGGAATTCGGCCCCTTGTACTACTTAATATATTGTCGGAAAAGATGCTCAGCTTTTTAGATCTTTTTAGCCCATCTTTTGATCCAACGGTCGTATGCATATACCTTTCACTTTTTTGTTTTTTTGTTTTTTTTGTTTGTTTTTTTACGCGTTTAACCGGCGGTTCTCTTTGGTGAATGGTTGTAGAGACATCCTTTTCGGCCTTTTCTCAGTTTGAATAAATAAATAAAAAAGAAGAAGAATAGTTTTAGAGGTATACCGCATCTAATCTTATCTTAATTAAAATTGTTTATCCTTTTTGTTGGCTCAAGTTTAGCTTTATATTGTTTTCGAGAAGTAACTCAATCGATTGGGACTACGCTTAATGAAGCGAAGGTTATTAGTTTGAATTTTTCTCCTCCCTCTTGTGTGGACACCCACAAAATATCAGTCATATTTTAATACTCATAATCACACCATAACACATGTTAATAAGTTGTAAAAAAGCTTTTACAACTTACAATTTGCATGAGATTTATCATATAAGTTATTAAACAATTAAATTTTGTTGTTTAATTTTTTATATATAAACTGTTATATGAAAATTACAGAACCCCAATATTTTTTTATTATTATTTTAAAGAAAAAATACAAGTATTATGGTATAATAAGATAGATACTGATTACATTTCTCAAACCCGAAGTGTACAAAAAGCACCATCCACCACAGCTGGAAGACGAAGTGTGGCGCCTAGAGAAGATTGGGAAAGATGGAGCTTTCCACAAGAAGCTTGCAAAAGAGGGAATCAAGACCGTCCAAGACTTCTTGAAGCTCTCTGTTGTCGACCCTCCAAAGCTTAGAAACGTATGTAATATTTTTCCTTTTTTTATTTTTTATTTTTTATTCTTTATTACAAAATATATATATATTCCTGCTTCCAAATAATCAAAAATTAATTTTCTGTTTATTGTTCTGCTGACAGATTTTAGGCGTTGGGATGTCTGAGAAAATTTGGGAAGCAACCTTAAAGCATGCCAGGACGTGCACTTTGGGCAACAAACACTACATCTTCCAGGGAAATAATTTTGCCTTTACCTTGAACCCTATATGCCAAGTTGTTAGGGCTGAAATTGATGGCCAAATAAGGGATCTTACCAACATCAATAGGGTATGTGACTCGAATTCTTTATTCCTTTTTTCATGTGCTGTAAAGATACATTAAAAAAAAATTTCTTCAACCCATTTTAAAAAATATTCTGTTGGTTTATAATTGTGCACGTCTCACTAGTATGTTTGTGTGGTCGTTGGCATTTGCAGACCTATGTGGAGAATTTGGTGAAGCAAGCATATGCAACTTGGAGTTCCTTGCAAGAGTTGGATGGAACTTTGAATGAGACTGCCTTAATAACACAAGGTATTGTAATACTTTATCTTTGTAAGCTATGCAATATCTTATAACTTAATTTCTGTTTCCTTGCAATCTGATGTACGTTTATCTTCGCTGAATTGGCATGCTTCGTCTATCCTTAATTAAAAAGGAAAAAAAAATATTAATAGTAGATGAAACATGTAAATTCAACGAAAATGTATGTGAAATGAATTGCAGCATGCAACAAGAAGTTTTTTATTGTTTACATTTACCAACATACATGAAAATTTACAGGGGAAACGATGGAGCAATATTCCAATCCTCAAATGGAGATGGTGAAATCGTTTCAACAAAATGGGTATATTAGTGAGAGAGCTATTGATATGGGGTATGGACTAAGCAATGGACACGTGGACTGTGGCGATTGGGTAATAAATTCAACATATATTACCACAATGGAAAATGGCCTCAACTACTGCTTGTCGGAGACATCATCGGACGGTGAATTAACGCCTTCGAGGCCTTTCCAGCTCAACCGGAGTTGAAGGAAGATGATATGAATTGATTTCGGGTGTGTGTATATATATATATATATGCAAAATATATATATATAGGCAAATAGGGCAATGCCACCCAATGGTGAAAGTATTGTGGTGTTAGTGTAGGGAAGCTAGATCATGTGATTTTGCTTCAAGGCGAGTCCGATCGAACGGCCTGTTGGTTTGTTTTAATAATTTATGTGCAGTTTGTGAAGATTAATAATTTATGTGAAGGGGGCAGATCGATTAACAAAACAAAGTTTTTGTAGTTCTGTGTTTTCCAAATATATTTTAGAATAGTTTCAAGCCACGCAATAGAGTGGTCTGGGCCTAGTGGCATGCCGGGCCCACGTTAAAGTTGAGTTTAATTTAGGTCAACTAAGCCCACTCAAAAGTTGTTTGAGACAGGTGATTTAGCTATATCATTATCAGTAATTTTAAATGCTCAACTCTCATTTTACTTTTATTTTATTGAGTTGATGTGGTAGTACTCATCAGTCTTTACTCTTTAGATTTTTTTTTTTATTTTTGTAATAAAGGTAGTAGAATGAAAATATGACGAGAGTTGAGTATGTAGTATTACTCATTATCACTGTACAATGTCGTAATTAATGAACCATTATTTTTCCTTGTTTATTAACCAAATCATATAGAAGATTCATTAGCCACATAAAATGCTCATAAAAGAAAAATTGCCTCAAAAAGAGAGAAGGAGAGGAAGGGGGAATGTCTAAGTCTAACCATGCCCAAAACAAAAGCCCCACCTAAGATCCGATCAACATCTTTAAGTTCTTTTTTCAAGTCTTGGCCCATGGGCCATTGTAATATACTAGAGCATTCAAGTTTTAGTTAAAATTGGAGAAAATAATTTGGATTTTTTAATTTGGAGAATCACTTTTCAAAGAACCAAACATCAAACTATTTACATATTTTTCAACTTTAATTATATATTCGTGTTTTTATTCTCCTTTCATCTCCTCCACCTATCTCTCCTCCACATTTGTCGCTCTCCCTCTACTCTTTACTCCCCTAACAAGCCAGTCAGTGTCGGCGACTTAGCAACGATGAACAAGCACAAGAAAAATTTTGTATTAGGTAAAAAGTAGCATAAAATGTGTCACATTGTTCTTATTTTTGGGCTGAGTTTTGGGTTGGGCTTCATTTTATAGGGGTTAAAATGTCAAGAGGGGCTAAGTTTTAGGTTGGGCTTTATTTTATAGGGGCTAAAGTGTTAAAAGACTAAGATATTTGGGATTAAAAATACTTAGATTTTTTTAAAAAAAAGATTTACAAGGGGTGTATATCCGCCACTACTGACAACAACCTCTTTCCCTATCTTTCTCCTCCACTCCAAGCATTTCCTTGTCACCTTTCATGGCGGAAAAGAAAACCCAAAAGAAAATTGAAGACAAATCTTTCCCTATCTCCTAAACCTCGAAGAATTAGAGGAAGATGTAGAACTTTCAACAGATCTTTAAAATGATAGGAAGACACAAAACCCAAGGCAACTTCGGAAGACGCAAAACCAGAGGCAAATCCAAGGTTGGGCTGGCGAAGATTCAGCTGGAGATGGACCTGAGGGGGAAGAGAGGACATATAAAAATTTTCAAATAATACTTGGCTTATGCTTTTTGCCTCTTTGAGAGAATTTGATATAGGGTAGACAATTTATTAAATAACTTTTTATTTTTCAGTTTTGTCAAAATTTGAGAGAAAAGTCGAATTTAAAAAGTGCCACGTGAATCCTCTTAGAGAATCTAATTAAACATGCATCATTCTTTATAAAGACTTAACATAGTTATTACAAACTAACAATAGTGTCATATGTAGTACATCAAAATATTACAAACTGACTTACAAGTCAACCATTCTCAAAAGACCGAGGCTTCCTGTCAGCTTCAAGAGCAAAAGTTAAGATAAATTGGCATCTTATAATATTACATGTGCTTTATAAATAACTGAGTTCATTATTTAATGGCAGTACGTCATGTACATTTATATTCACTAAGTCATCAGACTTACTCTTATATCATTTCCCTTTTTTTCTCCATATGCGCAACTATGCAATTATAAATAGTTTAGCAGATGTGGATACCGCGAAGCTTCCGGTTATTGTGGAAGATTCGACCTGGAAGATGTTTGAGGACTTATTGCAAGCTTAGGCAAGTACTCATGGTAACTAGTACTTTTGAGTTATGTTATAAACTTAGAGCTTTGATGCATATTTGTATATTAAGGTATAGCATAGATCCCTTGTAACAATGATGTGTATAGTATGATCTTAGCTACTTTGATGTTCTTTAGTAGATGCTTTGGTTATAATGATTAATGTTTATATAATCCTTTTGTTTTCGTTGTTTAGTATCCTCTCTTTTGAGGAGTAGAGGTTACTGAGTCTTGTTTCGCTTGGGATAAGGTGGAGAGACGAACAGTGAAATTAATTACCAACTAATTAATCTCCGGAGCATTACAACAAATCTACCCCAATCATCTTAGAATTAATCATTCCATCAATATGACCCCTGCCTCCATATATATAAACAAAATATATATTAAATGTTAGGAAAAATTACACTTTACCCCCCTAAAGTTGTCAGCGTTTTTCAATTCGACCTCTAAAGTTTCAATTTTTGCAATCCATCCCCATAAAGTTTCAATTTTTTTCAATTCAGCCATTCCGTCAGTCAAAGCCGCTATGATTGACGGAATAGTGATCACGTGCGACACATGTGATCACTTAAGGCGTTTTAGTACCTAAAATACCCCCCATCCCAACTCAGAAACGACGTCGTCAAGGCCTTCCCTTTTGCTAAATCGCTCACGTTGACTCCCACCGCTGCCAATCAGCTACTTTTAGTTTCAGAAAACGTTATCGACACAGTTAGTAAAAATGGAGGAGCACAATTTCTTCAGCACAGAGGAGACGTGCAAAATCTTCTCGGATGAGCAATCTCCGACCCTTCCATGGTACTGTCCTGACCAGTGTACCTAATGGAATGAAGGAAGCAAAAGTGAGCTCCAAGAATATTGTAAAGAGTAAAAGTGGGTTGTGTAATTTTTAGCTTTTTTCACATTCTCCATTCTGCAAAGTGAAAGTTGGAGAGAAAGGGTTGGTTGGTTGGATGAAGAAGATGAGACAACAAAATTAAGCCGTGGATTTAGCCAAGAAAAAAAAATGGTAAAAGAAGTTGGAGCAGTAGAAACAGAGGAGAGAAAGACAGAGAAAGAGAGGAAGAGAGAGAGAGAGAGGATTTCACGGATGGGTTGCTCTCATTCTCCATTCTGCAAAGTGAAAGTTGGAGAGAAAGGGTTGGTTGGTTGGATGAAGAAGATGAGACAACCAAATTAAGTCGTGGATTTAGCCAAGAAAAAAAAATGGTAAAAGAAGTTGGAGCAGTAGAAACAGAGGAGAGAAAGACAGAGAAAGAGAGGAAGAGAGAGAGAGAGGATTTCACGGATGGGTTGGTGACGACAATCAGGTGTGACAGAGTATCCAGCATGGGTGCTCCGGTTGCCATGGCAGCCTTCTTCTCCCCAATAATAGTCCTCAACTCCCTGCAGATCCCAACCGCTACTCTGTTTGCTTTGTAAAATATTGTTCCTGGGAAATTCACAGGAATCAAATGCTTCCCCAGCGTAATATTATCGAATTTGTTCACAAGCCAAGCAATACGTTCTGGATCATCGGTGCCCAAGAAAAATCTGCAAGCGAGAGTCAACGTGAGCGATTTAGCAAAAGGGAAGGCCTTGACGACGTCATTTAATAGTTGGGATGGGGGTATTTTTGGTACTAAAATGCCTTAAGTGATCACGTGCGTCGCACGTGATCACTGTTCCGTCAGTCATAGCGGCTTTGACTGACAGAATGGCTGAATTGAAAAAAAAATTGAAACTTTGTGGGGGTGGATTGCAAAAATTAAAACTTTGGAGGTTGAATTGAAAAACGCTGACAACTTTAGGGGGGTAAAGTGTAATTTTCCCTAAATGTTATGAATCAAAAATAAAATTATATTTGATGATGTAAACATACTGTGATTAAGACATAATGAAAACATATTAATTGTTGTAGACATATTCACCACCAATCAAAAGTTTAGTTTTTGTGTTAGAGTCTACAAAGAAATCAAAAACATCAAGATATGTGTTATCCTCTCCATTTAAAGTATCAAGAAAAATTGGAGAATCAACACGATTACTGTGATTAGCAAAATTCATTTCAATCTTTTTTTTTTTTTTTTTTTTTCTTTTATGGAGGCTTGATATAGGTTTACCAGATATTTAGGCGTACGACAGGTACGCAACCAATGTCTTTTCATACTATACCTGTAACATTTATATTCATAGTTTTTTGTAAGTTTATTCTATAAATCTTTGTGTTCATTTTGTTTTGCCTCAGTGTGGTTCCACTTCTGGTGGTATATATGGAGCATTTTTTTTTGTAAGAATTATGTGTACGTTCCCCCTGACCTCTATTTTTTTCTACCACGTTCACGTCCATGATCACCGTTTCCTTTATTACCATAAAATGAGGTTTCATTTGCTTCAGAAATGGTGTAGAATCTGTTGGACGAGATTGACG
>CM028145.1:6801566-6945169 GCA_016403345.1 Corylus heterophylla | reverse complement strand
AGATTAAAAATTCAAAGTGATGGTGGGGTGAATATATGTCACGACAATTCACTTCCTTTTTAAAAAATAATGGGATCTATCACCAAGTTACTTGTCCTCATACCCTTGAACAAAATGGAATTTCAGAGAGAAAACATAGACATATTATGGAAGTTGGTTTGTCCCTTTTGGCTCAATCTCATCTAAGCTCACAATTTTGGGTCGATGCCTTCAAAATAGCAATCTACTTAATTAATTGACTACCTTCACCAACTCAAAAAAATATGTCTCCATATTTCAACTTGTTTCAAAAAGAACTCGATTACTCCAACTTACGAATTTTTGGGTGTGCTTGCTACCCTATTTTAAGACCATATGCATCGCACAAGCTTAGTTTTCGGAGTAAACAATGTATCTTTATTGGTTATAGTCGCAATCGATGTGGCTATAGGTGTTTAGACCCTATTTCTAAAAGAATCTATGTTTCACGGCATGTGGTATTTGATGAAGGCTTCTATCTTGCAAGGGATACATATACAATTGCTCAATAGCCCTCCACGGTTCCTCCAATTCAGGTATGCCCCACTTTTACTTCTCCTGAATCTAATTTACATTCTATTCCCACTGCTCCACCTATCCTAGCTCCACCATATCAAGATCCCTCTTCTCTTCCTTTACTTGATTCTCCCTCCAATAATATACTTCAAGGCCCACCTATAACACCTACTCCAGCCCATTCCACGCCACAATCCCCTTTGCCCTCTCCTTTGCATGTGAGTCCTAATTCCACCTCACCTCTATCTCCCTCTCTAAGTGAACCTCTTGTGCTTGATTTAAACTCCCATGAGAATCATCCTTCCCCCTCATCTCTCCCTCCCTCTCATACGGACGCAGTCCAAGAGTTGGGTTCCAACTCCACCTCTCTTTTTGATCGCGTGTTGCCCGGTGCCCCTCACGGCCTTCCTAGTCCTTCCGCTCCTGGACCTTCATCTATCCGTGCGTCTACTCCTCATCCACAGCCACGACATTCCATGGTCACCCGGTCTTAGGCACCCGGTCTCAGGCTGGGTTCCTTAAGCCTAAACAATTTTCTGATTACTCCTTATTTTACTACACTAAACACCTATATCCTGCCTTTGGCTCTCTCCTCACTGAAATTGAACCCACTAGGTTCAACCAAGCTCAATCATCACCTGAGTGGCATTCAGCTATGCAGGAGGAGTATGATGCACTCCTTAAAAACAAGACATGGACACTCTATCCTAGACCACCACAACAAAATTTGATTCGCAACAAGTGGGTCTATAAAATCAAATGCAAGCCTGATGGTTCCATCGATCGATTTAAGGCCAGGCTTGTAGCTAAGGGGTTTGATCAAAGGAGTGGCATTGATTATTCCAAAACATTTAGCCCGGTAATCAAACCAGCCACTATTCGGTTGGTCCTAGCCCTTGCTGTGCAGTTTGATTGGAAAGTGAAACAATTAGATGTCTCCAATGCCTTTTTGCATGGGACACTTGAGGAGGATGTTTTCATGGAACAACTACAAGGCTTTGTGGACCCACAATTTCCCACCTTTGTTTGTAAGCTCCATAAGGCCTTATACGGTCTCAAGCATGCACCTAGAGCCTAGTTCAATAGGTTGTCTCTCTCCCTGCAAACTCTTGGTTTTTCAAGATTATTGGTTGATTCCTCACTGTTTGTGTTTCACTCTCATGGTATTCTCATATTTTTATTGGTCTATAATGATGACATCTTGCTTACAGGAAACAACACATCTGCTATTTCCTCTCTTGTCTCTGCTTTGCAAATAGAGTTTCCCCTCAAAGACCTTGGGGATCTAAATTACTTCTTGGGTATGGAGGCTTCCCAAGACACAGATGGTCTTCACCTCCACCAGACAAAATACATCACCAAGTTGCTCCACAAGTCAAGTATGATTGGTGCTAAAGCCTATTCTGCACCATGTATCTCCGGCTCCAAACTCTTGGCCTCGTCTAGTGAGCCTTTACCCTATCCTAGTGTGTATCGACAAGTGGTGGGTACTTTACAATATTGCACTCTTACACGCCCTGATATCGCAATTCTGTCAATCAACTTTGTCAACATCTTCACTCTCCAACAACTTTGCATTGGAAAGCTATGAAGCAGGTACTTCGATATCTCAAGGGTACTCCTAATCATGGGTTGAAATTCATTAAAGGTCCCTTCCACTTAGAGGCGTTTTGTGACTCTGATTGGGCTGGTAACCTCGATGACTGCTGCTCCACAACAGGCTTTGGCATTTATTTTGGGTCTTGCTTAATTTCCTGGTGCGCAAATAAGCAAACGGTTGTGTCACGATCCTCCACTAAAGTTGAATATCGTGCCTTGGCCATGATTACAGCTGAAATCTATTGGCTTCGTATGCTTTTTTGGGAACTTAAAATTCCCTTATCAATGGTTCCCACAATCTAGTGTGATAATATTGGCGCACTCGCCCTTGCCTATAATCTCATCTACGATGCTAGAACTGAGCACATCGAAGTCCATTATCACTTTGTTCGAGAGAAGGTCATCAACAAGGATATTTCAGTTCGATATTTGTCCACTCATGATCAAATAGCCGACATTTTTACAAAGGGTCTCTCTTCCTTTCGGTTTATGTTTCTTCGTGACAAGCTCATGGTGCTTCCCTCCCCCATCAGCTTGCGGAGGGTTGTAAGCCAGGACAATCATAGCATACAATCAGCCACCAATCATGAAGCAAATCTTGACAATCACACCTTGGCTAATATGGTGAATTAAGGAGCAACGGCTATTCCAGCCAAGTCAACAAAAGCCGCATTTGGAAAGCTTCATTTGAATGAGGAAGGACAGCCAACCGAATGAACAAGCAGTTCACCCACAACTCATACATGGAATGAAATCAACTCAGCCATCATATTGTGTATCACTCCTTACAAGGAAAATCCTTCATAAAGAAATATGCGTAGTCTGTAATTAATATGTTTCTCTTTTGAACTTGTATTTGCTGTATATATATTGTAGTGCTCAGCACAATGTATTCATTAAAAGGAAAAGTCTTGCAATAATATTTCAATTTTTCACCGACACCCTCCTCTTCTCTTCCTTTCTTTCTTTTCTCCTTCTCCTTTCATCTTTCTTCTACCAAATTCCTTCTTTCTCCTTGTCTTTGGGTTCTCACTGAAACAGAGAGTGAGAATCAGAGAGATTAATGGAATAAGAGAAACAGAGGTCGGAGAGAGAGAGTGTGATAGGGCGAGGAAGAGCATGCATCGGTATGGGTCACCATCTCCAATCAGCCGTATTTTCCCTTAAAAATTCGGGATCCCTTTGTATCCAATCCTTTTCAACAATTCCCTGATTTTCAGCCAAAAAACATCCAGAGTTAGGAAAAAGGTAGCAGCACCCTTTTGTGAGGGGCTCTCTCTGACTCTCATCTCCATCTACACCATGGAAGCAAGGGCTTCTAAGGCCTCAACCACAACTCTCCTCTCTTCAAATTTTCTTCCCAAAAAACCATCGCCACCTCTGCATTCTCAGAAAATCAGAACAGAGGCATGGAGACCAAAGACGAAGAGCTGAGTATGTGAAGCTTAAAAATGGAAACAAAATTTTGTCTTTCAAAATAGCAGCCCATTCGACCACTAGCACTATTTTCTTTACTTAGTTTTTATTTTCCTTTTGTTGTACTCAATGTTTAGCATTTTGATCATGGAATTTATTTCCATGATTATGATTTATGAGTAATGTAACAAACCACCATTAACTCCACCAATCCACCACAAGGCAAGTACATGACTTGCAAGACCCCAATCCTCACAAGGAATCTCAAACAACGGCTTCATCCAAAACAAGGCAATGAAAATCCTACGATTACAGCAAGCCAAATCAGTCCAACGGCTAGTGCTCAACAAAAAAGGAAAACTAGCAATATCTTTATTTTGTAAAATATTTTCCTTTGTAAATCTCTCCAAAGAATGTGTATAAATTCAGCTTAAATCAATGGAAAATACAAGACAACAATTACATTGAATTATCAAATCTTATATGGTATCAGAGACTTGAACAAATGACTCACATCGTCTTTTTTTTTTTCCTCTTCTCTGAAGCCTTTTCTCAAAAACCTGATGCTCTTCTCCAATTGCCCCTTTTTCCACTGAAACAACCGCCACCGAAACTACCCCAAACACCGCCAAAACTACCCAAAACACCACTCCCATCAATATCGAGCAACTCCTTCCCGTAGCCTCTCTCTCCATCTTTGCCAAATCCATCACCAAGCTCCACAAAGGAACCTTCATGCCCTGGCGTGGCCTCGTGGAACCATTCATCCGAGGTCACGACCATTATGGATTCATTAACGGCACAAATACCCGCAGCCCGCAAGTCTCCACCTCACCTGGCTGCACTCTCACCATCTCCACAGACCCAGACACCGTTTGATGGCTCTGCTAGGATCAATTGGTCCTCAGCATGCTGATGTCTTCCATCTCTGATGAGATGCTGCCTCAAGTCCTAAATTGTAAAACTGCCTAGGAGCTATGGAAGACACTTGATCAAACCTTCACCTCAGAATCTCAAGCCCGTATCTTGACCCTTCACCTTCAACTTACCACTGCCAAGAAGGGAAATTTGAGCATCTCAAATTATTATCACCAACTCAAGAATACCACCACCACTCTTGTTGTTGCCGAACACCAAATCAATGACCATGAGTTCACCTCCTATCTCCTTGGTGGTTTGCGTTCAGAATGCGGCCCATTTTTCACGTTTGTAACCACTCGTGTGGAGCCCCTCTCCTTGACACACTGTTTGGGCATCTCCTTGCCCACGAAGCCTGGATTGCAAAAGATCATCAAGAAGACTCCTCCTTTCTGCTAGCGCTCCTCCGGCCAAGGACCACTATCACGGGGGTGCCCTCACCAATTTCACACCTATGCATCTAGAGGTCAGGGAGGACCTTCGGGTCCCTTCCATTTTCAATACAGCCTCAATCTGCATATGGGCTCCTCAAGGTCCAGCCGACATATGGGCTCCTCAAGGTCCAGACCTACATGTCAGATTTGTGGCGAATTGGGCCATTCGGCCCACACTTGTTACAACAGATTCAACCAAGCCTATCAGGCCCCTGGCCCAAATCTGACAGCTTATAATGCAATGGCCACATCATCTCGGGATCTCAACTGGTACCTCGAGGCTGGTGCTTCTCACCACATCACCTCTGATTCGAATCAAGTGAATATTCAATCGGAAGAATATGATGGCCCCGATCAAATTCAAGTGGGCAATGGTACCCGCTTAGCCATCAAAAATATTGGCACTTCTATACTCTCTCAACCTAATTTTATTTTAGGTAATGTTTTGCATGTTCCAAAAATTACAAAAAAAATTATTATCTGTGCAAAAATTTACTTTGGATAATAATGCTTTCGTGGAATTTCACCCTTTTTGTTTTTTGGTTAAGGATTGCATCTACGAGAAGATTCTACACAAAAGCTCGAGTAAGAATGGACTTTATCAATGGTCCCCCTCTACATCAGCTGCACCACCTAGTGTTTTTTCCACTGAACGTGCTTCTCATCACGATTGGTACGTGCGTCTCGGTCATCCTTCTGATCAAATACTTCGTCAAGTTGTGTCTCAGTTTCACCTACCTGTCACGTCTAATAAGAAGCTACCACTTTGCCCCACCTGTCATCGTGGCAAAAGTCACCAGCTTCTTTTTTCCATGTCTGATCACCCATCACATGTTCCTCTAGAATTAATTTTTTCTGATGTATGTGGACCTTCCCCTATTTTATCAAATAATGGTGCTCGTTATTATGCTATTTTTGTTGACCACTTTAGCAAATTTTCTTGGTTATATCCCATCGAATGCAAATCTGATGTTTTTACTATCTTTCCTAAGTTTCAGGCTTATGTCGAAAGGCTATTTGGCCACAAAATAAAATCCATTCAAATTGATGGCGGTGGCAAATTTCAAAAGCTCCGCCATCTTTTTGCCTCACATGGCATCCATCATCGTTTAGCGTACCCTCACACTCACGATTAAAATGGGTTTGTAGAATGCAAACACATGCACATAGTTGAAATGGGCTCACTCTACTAGCCCATTCCCCCACTCCTCTAACCTATTGGATTGAAGCTTTTTGAACAGCTTCATATTGCATCAATAGATTGCCCACTCCAGTCATCCATAACCTCTCCCCCTTTCAAAAGCCTTTTAACCTTCACCCCAACTACACTTTTTTACGCGTTTTCGGATGTGCATCCTGGCGACACCTGCGCCCCTACAACCGACACAACTTGGATTATTGATATGCCGAATGCGTCTTTCTCAACTATAGTCCCTCCCATCGCGACTACAAATGTCTTCATCTTCCTTTCGGTCGCCTCTATATTTCTTATCATGTCATTTTTGATGAATCTTCTTTCCTCTTTTCTCGACCTTCTCCTTCCACTTTGGATCCACCCGCTCAACATCTCGACCTTCTCCTTCCACTTTGGATCCACCCCCTCAACACACTCTTTATTCTCTCCTTCCTCCCCTAACCCACCCTCCCACTCTCATCAACGCATCCACAACCCCCCACGGAGTCACTCCCCAACTCCACCACCACTTCCCACTTTCGCTGAGGTCACCCCCCTTCTTCATTAGAACCTACTACTTCTAACACTATTTCTCCTTCTTGTACACAAGTTGCACCCGTAGAAACTGCTTCGCCGGCTCCCCTTCCTCGACAACATGACATGGACACTCGCTCCAGGAACAACATTTTAAAACCGAAGAACCTTCTAGAGGGACTCATCCGTTATCTTCTCCCAAAAGCACTCATTGCAACCACATGCTCCGATGATGTTGAACCTATCAGCTACTCCTCTGCTGCTCCACATCCTGCTTGTCGCAATGCCATGAACACAGAATTTGATGCGTTACTCACCAATGGCACTTGGACCTTAGTCAGTCCAACCCCTCAATACCAACATTGTTGGATGCAAATGGGTTTTTCCTCTCAAACGCAAAGCCGACGGAACCATCGATCGCTACAAAGCCCGACTCATCGCTAAGGGATTTCACCTGGACCCTGGTATTGACTACGACAAGACCTACAATCTAGTGGTCAAGCTCACCACCATTCACTTAGCTCTCTCTGTGGCAATCTCCTCTGGATGGTCTAGCCACCAGATTGATGTGGAAAATGCCTTCCTTCATGGATGGCTATCCAAAGACGTCTATATGGATCAACCCCCTGGTTTTATTCATCCCCAATAACCCAATCATGTTTGCAAGTTACACAAGGCACTGTACAGTTTAAAACAAGCTCTCCGCGCTTGGTTTTCTTGTCTCAATGATCGACTTCTTAAGCTTGGTTTTGTCGGATCTCGCTTCGACTCCTCCTTATTCACTCGGTGTACACCTTAAAATACTACATACATCCTCATCTATGTCGATGACATACTTATCACCAGTTCCACTCTTCACGAGACCACCTCCCTTTTGCAATCCCTTAGAGTTGACTTTGCAATCAAAGATCTTGGCTCTCTTCACTTCTTCCTTGACATGCAAGCCATTACTACACCTGATGATCTCATTCTCTCTCAACAACGCTATATCTTGGATCTCCTTTGCAAAAGCAACAAAATTGAGGCTATACCAGTCAAGTCACCTATGTCCACCGTACATACCCTATCACTACTCTCTGGGGACCCATTCAATGATCCATCCTCTTACCGCAATCTTGTTGGCGGCCTCCAATATCTCTCCCTCACCCGTCCTGACATTTCCTTTGTATTCAACAAAGTCTCGCAATTCATGCACCGCCCCACCTCTCTCCACCTCCAAGCCATAAAGCGCAACCTTCGCTACCTCAGATTGACCATCACCTACAGACTACTCCGCCGGTCCCCCTCCCGCACCCTCCAAGCTTTCTTTGAAGCTGACTGGGCCGGCTGCCTCGATGACAGAAAATCCACCGGTGGCTTTTGTATATTCCTTGGCCCCAACCTCATCTCATGGTCCTCTCGCAAACACTGCACTGATGCCAGCTCAAGCACTGAATATGAATATCGCACCCTCGCCATTGCCAATGCCAAACTCGTTTGGCTCCAATCCTTGCTCCGTGACCTTGGTATTTTTATTCCCCACTCCCCCACACTTTGGTGCGATAATATTGGCGCCACCTACTTGTCCGCCAACCCTGCCTTCCATGCCCGCACAAAACACATTGAAATTGATTTCCACTTTGTCGTTGTGCGTGTCATCTTTAGCAAAGACAACCTCGCTGACATCTTCACTAAGCCCACTACTTTCTCTCCTTTTTATCTCATGCGAACCAAGCTCAACGTCGTGTGCCACGTGTCTCGCTTGCGGGGGCGTAATGGAACAAAGACCATTAACTCCACCAATCCTCACATGGAAACTAAACCAATGTCCATATTCTCCACAAGGCAAGTATGTGACCTACAAGACCACAAGTCTCACAAGGAATCTCAAGTAACAGCTTCATCCAAAACAAGGTAAAGAAAATCCTACGATTACAGCAAACTAAATCAGCCCAGCGGCTAGTGCTCAACAAGAAAGGAAAACCAACAATATCTTTATTTTGTCATTTATTTTGTAATATATTTTCCTTCATAAATCTCTCCAAAGAATGTGTATAAATTCAGCTTGCATCAATGGAAAATACAAGACAGCAATTACATTGAATTATCGAATCTTATAATGAGTGACTAATCTTTTTAGCTAGGGCTATGCGTGAAACTTAATATTTTTATTGTGTATTCTTAAGACTATGTTTAATGTTCCTCATAGATTAATGATTGGATGTTGGGAATGATTTTAATTTGAGAACGATTCTATGTTGACAAGTTGTTTTTGATTCATTATCTTTTTTTTTTTTTTTTAATATCAAATGCTTACTTTTTGTTTGAATTTATAGTGAAAATTGAATCACCCTTTGTTTTTGTTTCTAATTTTGTAGATGCTGTATTTTGTAGACCAGTCGTTATGGTGTATTGATTTGCTTTATCTTGGCCTTTAAAGCTGCTAACTTCTTAGGTAAGTTTCTCTATTAAATTTGGTCGATACATTTGATGTAGATGATATTCTCAATGTCTTGAATAAGGTAAATGGTGAATTTGAACCAAAAAGAGAGTTGATAGCATTGCTTTATTCTATTGTACTAGAGCTTTCATAACTGCATTAGCACCTGACTTGCCTATTATGGTCGTTGGGTACTTTTTGTTTGGCATATGATTCAACTGGTAATACGCATCATATTTTTTTTTAATCTTAAAGCTAAATAAAAAGTAACTTCTTTAGCCTCCTCTTTGTTGAGGAAATAGTATTTTTCAATTTGATATAGTGCATTTTCATTTTATGGCGCAAAAGAAATGCATAGAAATGCCTTGAGTCTCCAGTTTAAAATCGGTTAAGAGCATTCTCTTTCCAAAGACCACAGTAGAGACTCTACTACTACTTTGGGTTTACTTCTCTGCATTGTGGATGATCAAAATGAAAAAATAATCTTGTGCCTAGCTACTAATAAATGAAGTTTCTTTATGATTGGATATTTTTATATAAACTTCAATATTTCCTGTTTCTTCATGTTAATTTTCATCATTTAGGTTCTTCCTTGTTTAGTATTTATGGACGCATGTTTGTTTCTATTTGCAGCATTGAGATGAGATGAATGAGAATTAAGATTTAAATATAGATAGAGACCAAACCATATTACCAAAAGTAGAAAGTCATATAAGATTTTTTTTAATCTAAATTTAGTCGCATATGGCTATTTTCCAAGTATTAGTTACTTGCCCCATGAAAAAAAAAAAAAAAAAAAAAAAAAAAAAAACATTTATAACTGTAAACTTACTATGTTTTATTTGTCTTATGGATATTTTATATGAGTTTCTCTTTTTTCAGCATGACTTCGTTTGTGAGAAGAAGTTTATAGAGAAATTGAGGAAGTAATTGCCCAATTCTTGAGTTTTATTTTATGCCTACAAATTCCACTTTCTAATGTTGTTATTTTCAAAACAATTGTGCAGTGAAACTTGCAATAATAATTAGTTCATCATAAATTATATCATCATCCCATATTGTGAATCCAACACATGCCTTGAAACTGAAGGAGGCTAGAGCAATACCCATAGCATGCTCTACACTATTTCTCTATCCTCTTTTTTTTTTTAAAAAAAAAAAAAAATTAATTGATTTATTTATATAGCTATAATAAAAAAATGACATTTAGCTTGCTATTCCTCTTTTTTTTTTTTTTTTTGCTTCAAGCTCTGCGTCCTATCTATTCATTTTGTTCGTTTGCTGATATGGGTCTTTATTAAGAATGTTTATATGCTTGTCCACTAAAGCTATCTAACAATCTATTAGCAAAATTTATATATATGTAACTTTCAGATTTTGAAGTTGAAACTGAAAAAAGGTAATTGCTATAAGTTTTAGTTTTTTATAGTAGCCTAACAAAAGGTATTTTGAACCCATTGGTGTGGCTGGTAATTTTCAACTAATGACAAAAGATAATTTTTCCAATGATTGTTGTAGAAATTAACAATGTGATTCGACATTGGTATTTTATTTTTTTGTATTGTTTTTGTGGGTAACATGATGAAATTATATCAGGTCGAGACTCGAGAGTTCATTTGGGGATTGAGTAACAAGGTGGTGGCTGATCTCGGCTGTAGCTGTGTACATTAGGTGTTCCAGTAGCTCTTTTGGGTTTAGAGTATCATGTTTTCGCTATATGCTGAACATGCATATAGAATTGAATTACGAACAATGTATGTGGGTTTTGATTGGGTTTTATAGGAAGAAAAGGAAGTACATCACTCACACAGAAAGACAAAATGTGACTAATGTGTGAGACTGAGTGTTGGTGAATACTCAAAATTCAAGTGTGAAATTTAGTAAATTAACTCAACTAAACCAAGTGTTAATTTTAATGAAGTGAATTATTGAGTTTTTCCTACTAATCTAAGCAAGTAGTTTGTATTTACTTTTATGTCACAATAATGTCAATGTGCATGTACTCTTTGATGCTAAAATAAATTTTGATTCAGAACTGTTACATGACCTTTTGTTTATCGTGGCATATTGCAGAAGGAGAAGGAACACGCAGGGTTTTGCTCCTAAGGTTAGATTTGAATTTTGATGGCGTTGATGAGAATTTTGAATTTTTATCCTAATTTTAGAGTCTAATGCTTTTTGAGGTTTGTTTTGGTGTGGGGAAATAAAAGAAAAGAAAGCAAAGGAAATAAGAGAAAGAAAATACGTCCCACCCTCACTATGTAACCATTTATTTTCTATTTCCTTAAAGCATGGGTATAATTTATTATGTGTTTGTTTGTATATCTTTCTGGTTGACATGTAGAGTCACATGGGAGTAGAAATATTCAAAAAATATGAAGACATGCTTTCAAATAGTTTGTTGAGATATAATTTGATAAATTTGACTGTGCAATACTTAGTTCCATCTCAATACTTTTACAATTTTCTACTCATAGCCGATGTTCAACGAAGTTTGATCTTATTGTCAATGTGTTTGATTCAAAATGGGGAGATTAGTTTATTTAGTTACTTTATTTGATTTGTATTGATATGTACTGGTAAACATATTACATATATGATGAGTACTTGCTTAATGATTGATTATATATCTTTGTAAAGTTCGTTTTTTGGTTAGATTGTATGGTCTTCATTGTAGTATCTTTTAAGTTCTATTACAGTTAGGTACCTTAATAGGAGATTGGTGCATGTACTAAGGGATGGGCAGCAAATATGAAATCAAAGAGGAGATCAAAAAGAAACTTAGTACATAAGGACAAAAACATACTCTCCCATTTGTGGTTATATTGTGCTTGCCATTTATATGAACTTTGGGGAAACTTCACTTACCCCCTTAAACTTACACGCCTTTTGCAAATACCTCCTCAAAGTTTAAAATCTCTGACTTTGGTGTATCAAACTTTAATTTCGTTTTACTTACCTACTTCCGTTAGGATTTTTTGTGAAATCCTAATGGAGGTCCTCTCACGTGCCGCGCATTGTGATTTATTTATGCTAATATACCATTTATACCCTTGCCCATTCAGATAGAAACTTACGAAAACACCTTTGAAATTATTTTGTCAAAATCGCGATTACGAAATTTCCAACCCTAACATTTCGAAAGCTGTAGTTTTCGAACCCTAACATTTCGAAATTTCTAACCCCTTAACGAACCCTAAAATTGCGATTCCACCCAACTAAATTCGCGATTTGAAGCCTTGTTAACCAATTTGAACGCTAAAATCACGTTTGAATACCCATTTGAAGAATCATTTCAAGACCCATTTGAAGACCTAATTGAAGTCGAGTGTGAAGAATCCAAGCTTTGTCTGTGAGCCGTCTTCTTTGTCACTTTATTCACTAGGTATAGTCCCTTTTGTTAAATAAAGTTGGTTATTTTATAGTTATTCATTGATTAGCTGTATTGCCCATTGTTTTCATTGTTGTTTATTTTTTGGGTCATATGCTGCTATTGTCAAAAGGTTGTCAAAAGGTTTCTTTGTAGGTCATATGTTGTTATTGTCAAAAGGTTGTCAAAGGGTTTCTTTGTGGGTGATATGCTATTGTTCGGTTGAATAAAGAAAGGGAAAACTTTTGTTGGTCGTATTAATGCTAGCACAAGGTTAAAATTGTTGGTAGTTTTTAAATTGGTTACCATATGATTCTATCGGGTTTGTCAATTGTTTGTTTACTGTCTTTAGCATGTTGTGGAGTGGGGTTTACCATTGTGGTCCCATTGCTGGTTGTGGATGACACATGATGGTCTATGTCACTAATTTTTGCATATTGTTGTGTGAACTGAGGATAATTATGGGAGCTTTTATTGCAAATGTGGTCCCCTCTATAGATGTGATTCTTTATTGTACACGTGCTTTGAAAACCTTTAATCATAATTGAATGTTCTATATATATTACAATGATAAATAATAGGGTCACTAATTTATGATCTGGTTGCAACTTCTTAGAATGTCTCAAATTTTACTCTTTTTCATGTAGTGAAGTAATGCAAAAAAAATTCACACAACAAAAGTAAATAATTAAGAAAAGAAAAGCAAGTACAATGAATTAGAATATTCAAATCATCAAAAGCTTGAACAAATAGTCATTGCTAAAAAGAACATCAATCAAAGTAAAAATATATAAAAGAGATCCACTAATCATTAAATATATTTTGTACCATATCAACCATTTATGTGAGCATGAATGGATTTGCTTTAACTTTTTGTTCTTAATAAAATAGAACCAATCCACCTGCTTCTAATTTGTATTTTATAATTTTATCCTGAGTTATGTTGTGATATGATAGTTTGAGTTTTGAGTTTGAAGAGAAAGAACTAATATTAATTTACCTTGAGTCATCCAAGACACAACAATTAACACAATGTAATCCCAAAGAAGCAATTGTGTTGTCAAAATAAAAAAAGACAAAATTAAGTAATAACTCTTGACACAAACAACTGTGGTATATGATCATGCAAATGAAAAAAAATAAGTTTAGTCATAACTTATGGCTCTGTAAATTGATCCCATAACTCTACATTTTGAGCAACAATCTTTCCTGAAATTATTCAAAATATAACAAAAAAAATAAAGATTCAACCCAATAATAACTATTAGATAGATTTCAGCCATCAACATAAATTTGATACAGAAATATAGAAGTCTATGTGCTTTCATGAAGTAGTGTACTATTCTTTTCTATTTTTTGTATGCTACTGCTAAACAAATACATAATTGGTTGTGTTTTTTTGGTCTTTGTTTACTTTAGGTTCAACTCTATATGAAGTTATTGCATTGGCAAAAGAGAGAATAATCAATTATTACAAAATATGACTGTGAAAGGAATTATATTTGCCCAAACAATAAGTGGAGGAAGAACACAACAAATGCACAATGAAACAATCAAATCCAATTCACTAATACATGTCACGATATTAAACTCTCATACTTAAAACTCCCCTATTATATACATATATTAGATTAGATATGTGGTCCCCTATGGAAATGTGGTTGTTGCTTCTTGTTTTTAGTCTTTTAGTTGGAACTGCATGTATCACTAACCTACTACATATATCACTGCCTTTATTAATATGTAATCATATATGTTGCCTTAATTAAATGCTCATTGCTATTCTCAACGTGGCAGGACACATAATGGCTAGTGACCTATTGATGTTTTAGGTGCATTATAAGGGTTCTTCAATAGGGAAAATAGGTGTACTTATGTGGGTGGATGTGTACATAATTACTCAGTTCATGATGTACATAAGATGTCTTTTTTGGATATAGAGGAAATATGTAAGGATTATGGGTATAGGTCTGGTGACCTAATTCACTACAAGATACTTGATAGGTCTTTAGATGAAGGGTTAAGGCTTATATCATTTGATTAGGATGTAAATGAAATAGTTTCACACCATGTAGGGCATAGTCTAGTTGAGTTGTACTTGGTTTCATTTGATGCGGTAGAAGTAGATGCTCAAGATGATAATGCAGAAGAGGATGAAGAATATGAGAGAGCGGTAGTATATAGGAAGGATGCTTTCTAGGATAAGGTTCTTAGTGTAGATACTGATGCTAGTGAATTAGATGGGGATGAGGATGTAGAGTTTGAAAAGGTGGGGGGTTTTGGTGTTGTTGAGGATGAGGAAGATAGGGATGCATACCATGCAGATGAGGAAGAAGGTGATGATGATAGTGAAAGGAATGTAGAGGATGCACCCAATGTATATGTGGAAAAAATAAGGGGGAAGATGATGAAGATGATGGCAATATTGAAGATCTTTATCCAAGTGACATACTTAGGTCTCCAATTCCCAGTGATTGTGAGGGTGAAGAGACATCAAGTCGTTGTGATGTCACCAAAAGGGTTCAATATAGCAAAGAAGTTATGAAAAATCCAGTGTTGTAGATAGGTCATACATTTGTTGATGCGACAAAGTTCAGAATAGCGGTGAAGCAAGCAAATATTATGAAGGGGAAGGATTTAGAGTTCAAGAGAAATGAAACCAAAAAAGTTATAGCAGTTTGCAAAGACAAGAAGTGTAAGTACAGGGTTTATGGGAAGTAGGTAAATGGTGAGTTTACATTTATCTTAGGCTCCGTTTACTTCGACGTAAAATGGTTTCTGTCGGAAAATATTTTTAGGGAAGCCATTTTACGGTGTTTACTGCGCCCACGAAAAATAATTTTTTTTTAAATATTTTATATATATATTTTCCAATAAGGTCCCTGCATGGACTTGTTCGGGACCCCATTGAAACCTGCCCGGGACCCCGCCGGACCTCCCTGGGACCTACCCTCGACTTGACCGGGACTCGCCTGGGACTTGACCGGGACAGGCTCAGGACTTGATCGGGACCTGCCTAGGACTTGATCGGGACCTCGCCGACACCTGCCTGGGACCCCGCCGGGACCCGCCCAGGACTTGATCAGGACCTGCTTGGGACTTGACCGGGACCCGCCTGGGACTTGACCAGGACCTCACCCAAACTCGTCCAGGACTTGCCCGAGACCACGCTGGGAGTTGATCGGGACTCGCCTGGGAGTTGCCCTAGACTCGCCCGGGACAGGCTCAGGACCCTGTCAGGACTTGATCGGGACACGCCCGGGAACCAACCGGGCAAGTCCCACTCGAGTCCCAGCAAGGTCCCGGTAAGTTTCAGGTGGGTCTTAGGCTAGTCCCGCGAAGTCCCGAGCAAATCCAGGTTAAAACCTAGGCGGGTCCTAGGTAAGTCTCGGGCGAGCCCTAGTAAAGTCCCGAGTGGGTCTCGGTCAAGTCCCGGGCGGGTCCTAGGTAAGTCTCGGGCGAGCCCTAGTAAAGTCCCGAGTGGGTCTCGGTCAAGTCCCAGGCGGGTCCTGAGCAAGTCCGGGGCGGGTCCCAGGTAGATCCCGATCAAGTCCCGCGCAAGTCCCGGGAGGGTTCTGGTCAAGTCCCGGACAAGTCCCGGTTAGGTCCCGGGCGGGTCCCAAGCAAGTCCAGTCAAGTCCCGGGTGGGTCCTGGATTGGGCACGGGCGGGTCCCTGGTAAGACCCGGTCAGGTCCTGGGAAAGTCCCGGTCAATTCCAGGGCAGATCTCTACTGGGTCCTAGGCAAGTCCCAGGTGGGTCCCGGTCAAGTCCTGGACGGGTCCCGGTCTGGTCCAGGTCAAGTCCTGGGCAGGTCCCGTTTGGTCCCTGTCAGGTCCCGGGCAGATCCAGTCAAGTCCCGGGCGGGTCCCAATCAAGTGCCGAGTGGGTCCCGGTTAGGTCCCGGGCGGGTCCCTGGCAAGTCCCAGTTAGGTCTCGAGCAAGTCCCGGGTGGGTCCCGTTCAGGTTTCGGGAGGGTCCTAGATGGGTCCCGGGCAAGTCTCGGCGAGATTCTGGGTGAGTCTTGGCAATGTCCGTCGATTTAAGAATGAGATACTCACAATCAGAAAATGGTTTAACCATAAACCATTTTTTGAAAATTAAAGAAAAATTTTCAGTCAAAAGGAAAATATTTTATGTTGACCACTTATTTATGTCGAAGTAAACACCGTAAAATGCGAAAATCATTTTCTGAAAACCATTTTACATTGAAGTAAATGGAGCCTTAGTGTCACTTAAGCCAAAACACTCATGCACTAGGAGATACAAGAATCACATAATAAATTCAGCTTAAACAGCTGAATGGTTCATGGACTCATTTAGAAACCAGACAAACCTACCTATAGAAGTTTTTCAAAAAGAGGTCAAAGCCAAGTGGAATGTAGATGCCCATGTTAGCTTGTTGTATAGGGCAAGGAAAAAGGCGCAATAAAAATTTTATGGTAAGTTGGATGAGCAATACTATCGGTTATGGGACTTCTGTTCAATGGTTAGGAAAACCAATGTGGGCAGTTGTTTGATTCTTATGGTTGATAGACCAATGCCCGAGGTCCCATGTAGGTTTCAGAGGTTGTACATATCATTTGCAGCAATGAAAACTGGTTTCTTACAAGGGTGTAGGCCTTTGATAGGTGTAGATGTATGCTTGTTGAAGGGTATGTACAAGGGCCAGTTAATGGCTGCTGTTGGGAGGGATGCCAACGATAATATGTATCCAATATCCATTGCGGTTGTAAAAGCAGGGACAAAGGATTGTGGTGGATCTTGGCCCAGCACCGGCACAAGGGTGGACTTTTATATCTAATCGACAAAAATCTAAGCATACTCATATTTTTTATTTTACATTTAACTAACTTTCCTATGAGACACTTGTATCAAATAAAGTCTGACACATTTGCTCTTACCATATGTGCAGGGCCTAGTACCAAGCCTCGAACATGTTTGTCCTACATCTAAGCATCGTACATGTGTGAGACACTTGTATACAAATTTCAGAACTGCTAATCACTGGGGAATACTACAGAAGGACTTGCTTTGGAACTGATATCTTATCAATGTTTTGTTACATTGTGTTACTTTAATTCTTTTAATTCTATTCCTTCATTGTTAATTTTTTATTATGTTATTTTGTAGTTGGATTACTCATCCAATGCCATATCAGTCAGTGGAATGAAAAGACAAAGGGGAGGTAAATCAACTAGTACTCGAAGAAAAAGACAGAGAGGAGGTTAAACAACCAATGTTGGTACTGGACATGATACTACTCAAACAACCCAATCAAGCATGGTGAGCCAAATTGCACAATCATCTACTCCCCAACCAATTGCCCCAACTGAATTTCCTACATCCCAACCAAGTGCCCCAACTGAACTTCCTGCTGGCCAATCCAATGTATGTGTTTGTTATTAATTGTATGTGTTGATGTTGAATTGATTATCTTGTAGCTGATTTTCATGATTTTCTTTAAAATCTGCAGGCATGATATGCAGTTAGAACCAAGAAGAAGAAATTCTTGGGGTTAGCCACAAGATCAAGAGCTATTGGTGGATTGAGGGTAGATGCTGGCAGTGTGAGGGAGCATAACCGTAAGGGCAAGCTAGTGATTGATATCACAGGTGAGCTTGTTAGGCCACTAAAAATTTCAAGAGGTGGACCACTATACTCTTGGGGACTTCCCCGTGCATGTGGTATAATCTTTAGGGTTGCCCCCCCTGATTTTGACATACCTAAATCCCAAATGGCAGCAAGTGACACAATTCCACCTTGTTTTGAAGGAACTGCCGAGATGGACAAGGGAAAGGGGAAAGGGAAAGAGAAAGGAAATAAGAAAGTATGGCAACCATGAATTGATGTGGGTTATTTTTATTTATTTATTTATTTTTTTTTTTTGTGACTTAAGGAATGTTTTGTGATTATTTTGTGACTTAAGGAATATTTTGTGATTATTTTGTAACTTGAAAAATGTTTTGTGACTACTATGTAATTTGAGTATTTGGTGTTCACCATATTAGCCAATGTGGTGGCTTTTTGGATGGTAATTGTGGATGGTATATTCATGGTAATCGTGAATGAAGGGTTATTGTGATTAATGGATTTTTGGATGGTATTTATGAATGACATTTTTATGGTAAATGTGAATGGTCATTTGGATTATGATGGTTAGTTTGATTTTGATGGTTATTTTATAGGAATCACATGCATTGGTTATTTTATAGGAATCACATGCTGTGGTGATTTTGATTGATGTTCATATATGTAGCTCATTCATAACCAATGGCGAATTAGAAAAAGACAAATGTGGAATACATTACAAGAAGATAAGTTACAAATCTTACACAAAATAGTGGGCAACACCACAACATCCCAAAATACATTGCAAGAGTTTTCATTATACATTTTACTCAAAATACATTGCAACAGTTTTCATCAGGGCAACATTAGCCTTGAGGAATATCCATTAGACACAGGATAAAACATCAATACAAGAAGAAGAAGCAATGAACATGCTAAGGCAAACTGGTACTTTATCTCATTTTCATGAAACCTGTTATTCTGCATTTGTATTTGCATTTCAAAATTAACAGATTCAACCTCCATTTTGGACTTATATTCAGCTAGTTCAATCTTACATTTTAAAATTTCATTTGAGATTGTTGTTTCAATCTGTGCACGTTCAGACCTCAAATTCTCGTGCCACTCACGTTTACCATACTAACAAATATCCAGATCCATCCATTTGAAAAAACCACATCCACAGTTGTCTACATTTTGCATAATCACAAGAATCAAAAAGAACATAAACCAATTTGGAGGTAAATGTTAAATAAAGAGGGTGCTAAGTTTTCAAATTCGAACTTAACAAGGATGCTTGGATTATAAATCTATCATCGTAGAAACTGCTACTGTCAACCCTAATCCCATTAAGAAATGTGATTCTATAACACGACTATTCCAGGATTACCTATATGAAGATCACAGCAACAATACTCAACATATTGATCTAGTTCAACTTAAAAACAGCTCAAAGAGAATCTGTCTCATGACTTAATACTTATTCTGTGTATCAATACCTGCTAGTAATCCTTCACACTAGATCTGTCACAAGTTTCCTATTGGTTCTCATTTACCTATTCTTTGTTTGGGTGTAACCTTCTAATCATGAAATGCTTCCTAAAATTTTATAAGCAAATTATGCAGGAGCACCAATTTTAAAAATAAGACATTATATCTAGCAATACCCACATTCTTCTGCAATAACATCAAAAAAAAGAAAAAGAAAAAAATGGGATCTACCCAACTCAGATAAAATAGCCCAGCAACACAATTTACGACAAAATACCCAACTAAAATTTGCGAGAAAATACATCATCCAAGACAATTTACAACAAAATACCAGCTCAAATAAAAAAAAAAATTGGGATCTCATCTCAGATAAATAGCACTATATCTAGCAACCCAGCAAATACACAAATAAAAATCCCTGGGTTGCAAGAAAAATTGATTTAGATATAATGATACGTGAATAACAAAAGAAAAAAATCTTACCACATAATTTTGTTATGAGCTAAATTATTCATATTTTAGTCCTTTAATTTATATTTGTTAATCTCTTATTAGTTTGTGCAATTTTACTTCCTTTTTGTGTTTTATGTCTTTCTATAGGTTTTCGAGGAAAATGAAGCATTTTGAAAAATTCAAGCTTAAAGCACAATTTTGGGAAATTCTGGAAATGAGAAGTCTAGACGTGAGCCATGAAGCTGTGCGCTCGAGCGCACATTGCCTAGGATCGATCGCAGGAGTGCGATCGAGCACACCACCCATGCGATCGAGCACACTCAGGCGCTAGTGAAAATTCAGACACGCGGCAAGACTCCTTTTTCTTCCCAAACTAGGCTTTCCAAGTCTTAGTTGAACTAGGACTTTAAACCTACGAGTTTACTAGGATTTCTAGGGTTTCTAGGTTTTTCCTAAGCCTATAAATAGATCTATAAGCATCACAATTTCAGATACAAATTTTGAGAGAAAGCTCTAGGAGAAGGATTGACGGCTCTTCAAGGAAGCGTTTTTTCGGGTTTATTCTTTTCCTTTTTATTTTATTATGAAGATGATTACCATCAAACTTATATGCAACTAAATACTTTAGTATGGCTAGATTGAAGCCCTAATCATGTCTCTTTAATATTTCAATATTGGCGCCTTTATGATAATCATATTTTGATGCTTAACTTGATTATTTCCTGCTTTATTGAATTCCTCATATGAATGTGTGTGCTAGCATATGCATCTGGTATGGATTAGTTATTTAAGTCAATTTCGATGATTGAGTCCTGGGCTTAATAAAGTAACAAAAGATATCTTTGCGGATTCTTGGGGAAATCGACATGGGGAACCGGGAGTATACATCCATGCCCTAGGGCTCATGTGTTTGTTGATTTGCATTGAATTATGCTTTCTTAAAGAATAACTTAGTATACACCCATGCTAAATCCTTTAAGAAAGAAAATAATTAGAGTATACACCCATGACTAATTCGTTGCTTAGGGAGATCTATAACTTAAGGAGTATACACTCATGCCCTTAGGTTAGCAAACATTAAGTAATATCGATATGATTGGAATATGGCATATTGTTATATTATTTGAGTATGATTAGTGGTGGATATCAAAGCCCTACCTTTTATCTTTATTGAATCAAAAATCAATCTTTTCTCTTGTTTTAACTGTGGAATTAATTTTAATCGAAATTTTCCAGTCCTTGTGGGAATGATCTCGTACTTGCACCCTATACTATTATTTTGATCTTGTGCACTTGTGAGTTAAAATGTAGCAAATATTATCTATTCATTTAGGTAGTATTTGTCACAACATGTTTTTGAAGCTATTGCCGGGGATTGTTTAATTTTGTTTGGAATTTTTTTTCTTTATTTTTCTTAGTTTATTTTATTTTGTGTTTAATTTTAATTTTTCCTATTTCTGATTACCATATGTTCAGTCCCGTTCTGCAGCGGTGCGATCGAGCACACTGCTGTAGGGCGATCAAATGCAAAATTAAAGAGTCGCGCCGAAGACGCTGTGTGTTTTTTTTTTTTTTTTTGCAGTTTTGCCTTGAGTGCGATCAAGCGCACCAACCTTGGCGATCAAGCGCACTATCAGAACCAACAGTCTAATTTCTCATGGCAAGCTCAAGCTTCTAAAAATCATGGTCCACAATTTCATGAACTGCATCATCAATCAAATCCGCAGTTCCATGATCATTCATATTCCTCTCGATCAGCTCCACAACAGCAATATCAAGCTGAAGCACCTCCTCCTGAGGTTTCTGAAGGGTTGTTAGATAAGATCAGAGTGTTGACCAGTAGTACACGGCAAGTAATTGAGATAATGAAGGCCCACCCCAAACAAGAAGCTGATATCCTCAAAGAAGAAGAAGAAGAGTGTCAAAATCAGTCCATGACCACTCCTCATGGACATTATATAGAGGAAGAGAGTATTTGCTATCATGAAGAGGAGCCATCTCCACAGTTCTATGGACAATCATACTCCTTTCTTAGCCACAGTGAGGCCAATATGCAACTGCTGGAATACATTGCCTTAGAAGCATACTAAGAGGAGCCCTCTCCCATCAATTGGCCTCAACAATATCATGAAGAGGAGTCATCTCCTTCAATTGGCCTCAGCAATACCAAGAAGAAGAATGTCAAAGTCAATTGGTGGCCAACCCTAACGGACACTACATGGAGGATGAGTGTATTTACTATCATGAGCAAGCTATCATTGCATTGAGGAGTGAAGAAGTGGTTGGAATCAAGAGGAAGAGAGGAAGGAGGAGCAAATTGATGTTCCACGAGAACCACATCGGGAAAAAAGAAGAGAGAACTGAGACTTCTTCAACATCAGCTCTTATTCCCGAAGTACCAAGAGTCTAGGAGAAAAGTATGCTAGAGCTACCAAATGAGCAAATTGAGGACATCAATATGGAAAAACTCCCTAAGAATTCTCCTTATATTATTACAGTTCGTGATTCCCTTCCAGATGAGAAACTGTTTGAGAAGACTCAGAGTGGTCCACCCCGATTTACAGACATTTGGAATCACCCTACAATAGGAAAAATTCATTCTCTTTGGTGCGAGAGAAGAAAAGACTGGTGCTTCAAGTTTAAGAGGAGGACAACAGTCTGGCTGAAGACGTTAAACTTAGCGCTCATGGGAGGCACCCCATAGCATATCCTTTTTATTTCTTTGTTTGTTTTTATTTTATTTTATTTGGTTTTTGTTTTTGTTTTCCATTGTTATTTTAGTGTTTTTGTTTTTTCAAGAACAAGTGTGCTTGCGTTCAAGTTTGGGGGTGTGCTATGAGCCATGCCAGTCCAGGCAGTTTTCTCCATCTCTCAGGTGAGATCTTTTCATGCTATACACACATTGGGGATAATGTGTAATTTAAGTTTGAGGGTATGGGAGACACTTACACACACTTTGTTCCGTTTTTTTTTTTTTTAAAAAAAGAAAAAAATGCATGTTCATGTCTTGTCTTAAAATTTTGGTTGATCTTTAAAAGTATGATTTAATTTTCATTGGTGAGCTTAAAATTTTGAACACATGATCTGATGATAGAGTTTTTTAGTTTGGTTACTTACCTTAGGTATCCAAGAATTTTCTTGTTTAATCTGATTTGACTTAAGAAGATTAGCACATAATTTGTAGGGTATGACATGAGAGTATGTGTGTATGTTTTGATGTTTTAGGTAAAACTGGATGACTTATTGATTGGATACTTTGGCATAATTTAAAATAAATAAATAAATAAAATAAAATAAAATAAAAATTTGATCATTGATAAGCTTTTTACTAAGTAACTGGACCTCTTACCTCATTAAACACGAGTGTTCACGTCAAAAGGTGAAGAACTTTGATTTGGTTAATGTCATGGTTAGTTTGGTTTCGTAGCCTTTTTGACTCGAGTTAGTAAGTCCTTAGAGGTGTCTTTACACTTAATGTCCAAAAACCATCGGGTTTGAGAGTCATTGACTTAACATTCGTTACATGGGTCAATTAGAAAGCTTAAGGGAACCTAACATTGCACAGCCTGACCAAAAAGGAAAGAAAAAAAAAAAAAGAAAAAAAAAAGAAAAAAGAGGAAAATTATGCCATAGTTATTCATTCTAATGAGGATTTCAAAGAACTTTGAAATATTGAGACATTGCACATTGAAAATAATTGGAAGCTTCATATTTATGTGCTAGTTCACTCTACACTATGAACTTGTGATGCTTAGCCTGCCTTTTGTAAATAATTAGACTTTAAAATTTCAATTCATTGAGAAGATGGAGTTTATTTTTATAAGCTTGCCAATGAATGAAAACCATGGTCTTGAGTGATACTTCAATTCTCGGATAGCATGAACTTTGCATAATGTTTATAGGTAACATTTCTGGAAAACCCTCACGAGACTTCACTCGTCTTCTAGGGAATGCCTAGGGGTTTAAAAGGCTTGTTGCATACGCTAAATGCAATCGTACATCACACGAAAGATGGATTTATCTTTTTGTTTTTTGTTTTTCATTTTGTTTTTAGTTATGTATTGCTAAGGGGCTAGCAATATGTAAGTTTCGTATTGCTAAGGGACTAGCAATTTATATTTGTTAATCTCTTAGTTTAGTTAGTTTGTGCAATTTTACTTCCTTTTTGTGTTTTATGTCTTCTTATAGGTTTTTGAGGAAAATGAAGCATTCTGGAAAATTCAATCTTAAAGGGCAATTTTGGGAAATTTTGGAAATGAGAAGTTTAGACTTGAGCCATGAAGCTGTGCACTCGAGCGCACATTGTCTAGGATCGATCGCAGGAGTGGATCGAGCGCACCACCGATGCAATCGAGCGCACTCAGGCGCTAGAGAAAATTCAGACATGCGGCAAGACTCCTTTTTTCTTCCCAAACTAGGTTTTCCAAGTCCTAGTTGAACTAGGAATTTAAACCTATGAGCTTACTAGGATTTCTAGGGTTTCTAAGTTTTTCCTAAGCCTATAAATAGACCTATAAGCCTCACAATTTCAGACACACAATTTTTGAGAGAAAGCTCTGGGAGAAGGATTGACGGCTCTTCAAGTGTTTTTTCAGGTTTATTCTTTTCCTTCTCATTTTATTATGAACATGATTAGAATCAAACTTATGTGTAATTAAATACTTTAGTAGGGCTACATTGAAGCCCTAATCATATCTCTATAATATTTCAATATTGGCGCCTTTGTGATAATCATATTGTGATGCTTAACTTGATTATTTAATGCTTTAATGAATTCCTCATACGAATGTGTGTGGCCAACATATGCATGTTGTATGGATTAGTTATTTAAGTCAATTTAGATGATCAAGTCTTGGGGTTAGTAGAGTAGCAAAAGATATCTTATGGATTCTTGGGGTAATCAACATGGGGAACCAGGAGTGTACACCCATGCCCTATGCCTCATGTGTTTGTCGATTTCCATTGAATTATGCTTTCTTAAAGAACAACTTAGTATACACCCATGCTAAATCCTTTGAGAAATAAAAGAATTAGAGTATATACGCATGTCTAATTCGTTGCTTAGAAAAATCTATAGCTTAAGGAGTATATACCCATGCCCTTAAGTTGGCAAACATTAAGTAATCTCAATATAATTGGAATATTGGCATATTATTATATTATTTGAGTATGATTAGTGGTGGATATCAAAGCCCTATCTTTTATCTTTATTGAATCAAAAATCAATACTTTCTCTTTTTTTTTTTAATTGCGGAATTAATTTTAATCAAAATTTACCAATCCTCATGGGAATGATCTCGTACTTGCACCCTATACTACTGTTTTGATCTGGTGCACTTGCGAGTTAAAATGTAGCAAATATTATCTATTAATTTAGATAGTATTTGTCACAAACAAATTTCCACATGTATAAAACCTTTTGCTGAAATTAGGCCGCATGAATGTTGTTAAGATACATGATCTCCTCCTACATTTGCACAAAGGATTGTTGGTTCCTGCTCTTGCGTCGTTGACTTCACTGTCTGATTCATCCATCGTGCGTATAACATGGGTATGAAGAAGAAGGATGAAATGGAAGATGAAATGGGTATGAAGGAGAAGAAGAACGAAGATGGCCCTAATTTGAAAGCCCCAATCTGGTTTTAATCGCAAGAAAGAGGTGAAGTTTTCGTAATATTCTATCTGAATGGGTAGGGGTATAAATGGTATATCAGCAAAAATAAATCACATGCGCGGCACATGAGAGGACCTCCGTTAGGATTTCACAGAAAATCCTAACGGAAGGGGGTAAGTAGATGTTTGCAAAAGACATGTAAGTTCAAGGGGTAAGTAAAGTTTCCCCATTAACTTTCATTTGCAGTTTATTTTTTGTTGTATATTGTATCTACTCACTTTTGTAATGTTATGTTATCATTTTATTTGTGTAAAAATTTAAATTTGCTCTTTTATTAAGAATTTAGATATTTACTTTATGACTTTGTACATACGGTTTTGAGTTTGAATGTTAAATAACAAATTATATCTATTCTTATTAACTTTCTATTATAATTTTTTTAAGCATACAATACTAACTTTTTAATCTTAAGCATCACACCAAAGGGAATTAAGCACGTGCCTTTTCCACCAGTACTTACAAAAAAAAGAAATCTGATTTAAAATAAAATGTTGCCAAAAATTTAGTATATGGTACTTAAAATATATAATACTTTTTTTAATAAAAATTCAATAATACTTTTGCTTTTACGAGGGATGGAGTTGTTATGGACAGATGGAAAAAGGATTTGATTTGAGTTGTTATCTCGTTTCGGGAAAAATGCTAAACATCTCAAATTTTTGTTCCAAAAGTTGGTTTCCAAATGATGTGTCACCATCCCATGAGTTGGTGATACACTTCCCAAAATAATAAATCTCATGAGATTGTAACACATCATTTGGGAACTAATTTTTGGGAAGAAAATTTGAGATATGTAGTACTTCTCCTCGTTTCGATATACACGTGTCTTAGCCATTCCAACCTCCAAGTTGGAGAAAAGTAAGATATTATTATGGCAAAGTAGAAATTTCGTCCATTTCGCGTAGAGGTTAAAAAGCGGTTACGATTAGTGGTTATTGGCTAAAACTACTAACTGTAACTATTGAGGTGAAAAAACGGTTACAATTAATGGTTATTGGCTAAAACTACTAACTGTAACCACCTAGGCGGTTAGCGGTTAATAACCCCAATAATCACTAACCCTTTTTAAAGAAAAAAGTTATAATTTTTTTAAAAAGTTCAATTTAAAAAAAAAAAAAAAAAAAAAAAAAACCAAAATGACTTATTTATTTATTTTATGGTAATATGATAATACCCATACTACGTATGACATCATTTCTAAATTTTTATACATTTTTATATATATATATTTAACACAAAAATGACGTGGTTTCATGTATTTTTATATATTTATATATATATAAATATAATATATATTATATAATATACATAAAGATGGTTAGTGGTTTTATTTTTGTAAAAACCATGTAACCGTTTAGGCAGTTAGTAGTTTTTCCTTAATGCCTTCAAAAGCAGTTAGCAATTAGTAAACGATTAATAACTGCCAACCTTTTCGACCCTACTTTCACATGGGGGGGGGGGGGGAGGAACAAGTAGAACAAGTTTAATGTACAAACAAAATGGAAATAAAGTAAAAAAGACGGAAGAAATTTGATCGTAATATTTTGACTTTTTTAATAGAAATGACAAAAGGAAAGGATGAATAATAATTTTTTTTAGGGGATTCTTTTCAAAAGAAAAATAGACCCCGTAAATATATTTAGATAATTTGATAGGCAATGGTTTAGAAAAGGAGAGATAAGAGTTTTTTTTTTTCCTAAATTTAAGAAATAAAATTACTTTTCATTTTCCAATCTAAATACACTACACAATAAGTTCTCTTATCTTTTCCTACTATTATAAGCAGCTAAAAAAGTAATTAAGCTACATATTTCTTTTTTTCTTTTGTAAGTGAATTAAGGACAACATTTTCAAACCAAGTAAGCTGCGCATTAGTCTCTTGCATAGAATAGGCAATAAAAAAAAAAATTTAAAATACATCATATTAATTAATATAAAATGAATGCGATTAACATATATGAAAAGTAGCATTACCTTGACAATTTGTACAATTTGAACACACCAGCTTAAAGTTTTCAAAGTTTCATGAGAATAAAAAATTATAGAAGGTTGAAGAAAAACAGATTTGTCTTCATCATATCAATTTTCATTAATCTCAGCAACAAGCGAAGTCAAAAGCAAACCAGAACGGTTTGGAAAAGTGATGCAGATTAGCGTAGTGGGTTCACAATAGCAAACAACAATAGAATTATGTTGGAACAAGTGGCTTATAGTCTACTATTGGCCCATTGGGTGTAATTAGTTTATGTGGGCCTGGGACAAATAAGTTGTGAGGGGTATTTTGAGGTTTTCCAAAATATTTACAATTATATAAATATGTTATGTTAAAACCATAAATCATTGAATAGTAAAATATAACTGCACTCTCCTGTAGATGTAGGCATATTGCCAAACCACGTAAATCTGTGTCCCAGTTCTCTCTTGATCTCTCTCTTTACGATTCCATATTATTTATCATTGTTGTGCACGGTAATACCAATTGGTATCAGAGCCTAGTTCTACGATGGCTGGGATTGGCACATCTTCTGTGAAATTTGACGTGATGAAGTTCGTCTTAAGTGCCAAAATATTCATATTTTTGCCCTTAACTTATATTTGTTAATTCTTTAGTTTTGCTAGTTTATGTTATTTTAGTTATTTTATGTGTTTTTTTGTGTTTTTGTAGGCTTTTGGAAGAAAAGAAAGCATTTCTGGAAGTTTGGGGCTTAAAGAGTAAAATTGGGAAAACTAGAGGTTCTGGTAGTGCGATTGATCGTAGGGGACCTGCGATCGAGCGCACTACTAGAGGACGTCGAGACGAGCGCAAAGCGTGCACTCGTGCACACAAGAAGCATCATCGATCGCACCTGCGATCGAGCACTCAACATAGGAGATCGATCGCAGACCTACGATTGATGGCACATGGGCTGCGATTAAGCACACCCGTGCGTGAGAAGCAAGTCAGCTGCGCCCTATTCTATAAAGTCCTCCTTTTCAACCCTTCAAAACCCTAGGCCAACTAGAACGCAAAATCTACGATTTTTAGGGTTTTTAGAGTGTTCCTAAAGCATATAAATAGACTCTTAAGCCTTTAGAATAGACAGACAATTTGAAGGAGAAGAACTGGAGCTCTTCAAGTTCAAGTTTTCGGGTTTATTCGTTTCCTTTCTATTTTATATTGTGAAGATGTTTAACATCAAACTCATGTGTAACTAAACTACTTAGTAGGGCTAGATTGAATCCCTAATTATATTTACTTAATATTTCAATATTGGCGCCTTTGTGATAATCATATTGTGATGCTTAACTTGATTAATTCCTGTTTTATTGAATTCCTCATATGTGTTTGTCTAATCAACATATGCATGTGGTATGGATGAGTTAATTAAATCAATTTGAATGACCAAGTCCTGGGTTTAATAGAGTAACAAAAGAATTCCTCATGGGTTCTTGGGTTAATCAACATGGAAAACCGGGAGTATACACCAATGCCCTAGGTTTCGTGTGTTTGTCAATTTCCATAGATTTATGCTTTCTTAAAGAACAACTTAGTATACACCAATGCTAAATCCTTTAAGAAAGAGAGAAGTTAGAGTATACACCCATGCCTAACTCGTTGCTTAGGAAAATCTATAGCTTAAGGAGTATACACACATGCCCTTAGGTTGGCAAACATTAGGTATTCATAATATGATTAAAGCATTGGCATACTGTTATATTATTTGAGTATGATTAGTGGTGGATTTCAAAGCCCTACCTTTATCTTTATTAACTCCAAAAATCAATCTTTGTTTTGTTTTAATTACGCCTAACTCGTTGCTTAGGAAAATCTATAGCTTAAGGAGTATACACCCATGCCCTTAGGTTGGCAAACATTAGGTAATTTATAATATAATTAAAGCATTGGCATACTGTTATATTATTTGAGCATAATTAGTGGTGGATTTCAAAGCCCTACCTTTATCTTTATTAACTCAAAAATCAATCTTTGTTTTGTTTTAATTACAAAATTTATTTTAAGCATAATTAACGGCAATCCTCATGGGAATGATCTCGTACTCGCACCCTATACTACTATTTTGATCTTGTGCACTTGCAAGTAAAACGTACAATTATTTGCCTATTAATTTAAGTGGATATTTGCACAACAGATCGATGGATCTATTAATTTCGGGTTATGGCAGAGAAGTGTCAAGGATTTGTTGGTGCAATAAGGGATGGTGAAGGTGTTATGTGGGATGAAACTAGAAGGTATGCCAGACATAGATTGGAAGGAACTTGAGGCTAAAGTGGTGGCTACTATTCGGCTTTTTCTGGGGGATGATGTGATGTATCATGTCATGGACAAAGAATCTCCGGCGGTAATTTGGTTGAAACTGGAGAGTCGGTATATGTCAAAGTTGTTAACGAATAAGCTCTATCTAAAGCAGCAGTTGTACGGTTTGAAGATGGTGGAGGGCTCGGATTTGAGCCAACACATCAACATGTTCAATCAGGTAATCGGTAATTTGAAGAGGGTTTATGTGAAGTTCGAAGACAAAGACAAGGCGTTGATGCTATTGAATTCACTCCCAACTTCTCCTACATTTGAGAATTTGGTTACAACTCTGACATGGGGGAAACAGTCCTTGGAGTTAGAGGACGTTACAGGAGCCCTGTTGGCTTTTCATTAGAGGAAGAAAATCAATGATGAAAGTTCTCAAGGAGAAGGGCTAGTTGTAAAGGGTGACCAGGAGTGTGGAAGAAGTAGTAACAGGGGTAGTTCGAATGGCAAGAATTCTCGCTCAAAGTCTAGGAAGAGGAAGGATATCAATTGCTATAAGTGTGGGAAGAAAGAGCACATAAAGTGGGACTGTCCAGGCTCGAAGAAGAATAAGGATGACGAGAATGAAGGTTCTTCAAGGTCTACGAATGTAGTGAAGGAAAATTTAGACGATGCTGATCGTGATATGCTTTCTGTTGCATCAAATTCAGCGCATCCTGTGGATTCTTGGATTCTGGACTCAGCATGTTCGTTTCACACGACGTCTAACAAAGATTGGTTTGACACCTACAGATTAGTTAATTCTAGTATATTTACTATGGGTAATGGTGCACATTGCAAAATTATTATCATAGGTAATATTAGAGTTAAGATGTTTGATGGTGTGGTTAGAACGTTATGTGATGTTAGACATGTATCAGACGTAGAAAAGAATCTGATTTCATTGGGTACCTTAGACTCAAACGGCTATAGATATAAGTCTGAAGGTGGAGTAATGAAGGTGACTAAGGGTGCAATGGTAGTGATGAAGAGGCAGAATAGTTCAAAAAATATCTATAAACTGTTGGGAAGTACAGTTGTAGGTGGAATCGCCTGAGTGGAGTCTGAGTCCGATTGTACGATTTTGTGGCATATGTGGTTAGGTCATATGAGTGAGTGAGGCATGTTGGAGCTTTATAAGAGAAATCTCTTGAATGGTGTCAAAACGTGCAACTTAATTTATGTAAATTCTGTGTTCTAAGGAAGCAAAATCGGGTACAATTTAAGACAGCCACACACAAGACCAAAGACATTATAGACTATGTTCATTCTGATGTTTGGGGACCAGTGAGGACAGCGTCATGGGGAGGACATATGTATTTTGTGGTTTTTATTGATGATTTCTCCAAAAAGGTTTGGGTGTACATCATGCGGCACAAATCTGAGACGTTTGTTAAGTTCAAAATGTGGAAAGTTGAAGTTGAGAACCAGAATGAGAAGAATGTTAAGTGCCTTAGGACACATAATGGTACTGAATACACAAATGACAAGTTCAGGGATTTTTGTGAGCAGCATAGTATAAAGAGTCATTTCACAGTATGCAAGACACCACAACAAAATGGTATGGTGGAAAGGATGAATAGGTCTATTGCAGAGAGAGCATGATGTCTTAGGTTGAATGCTGGACTTGCAAAGATTTTTTGAGTAGATGCAGTGAGTATGGCATGCTACTTGATCAATAGGTTACAGAGTGTAGCACTAGATGGGAAAGTTGCAGAGGAGCTGTGGGCAGGTAATGAGGTAGATTACTTTGGTTTGAGAGTATTTGGTTGTCCAGCCTATGTGCACATACCTAGTGAACAATGATCGAAACTTGATCCAAAGTCGAGACAGTGTGTCTTTCTCGGATACGAGAAAGGGGTTAATGGTTATAAGTTTTGGGATCTAAAGGCAAATAAGACAGTAATCAGAAGAGACATGTTATTTGATGAAAATTTTATGTTGAAGAGTATTCAGGGTAAAGAGCAGCAAGTGCCAGAAAGCAGTAGTAATGATAAGCAAGTGGTGCAAGTGGAGTTAGAGATTTCTGTGCAGGAGAACACTTCTCAGGGTATAGAGACCTCAACTTCAGGAGTTAAGAAGCATCACACTATCGCCACAGACAGGCCTAGATGCACTATCAGGCCACCAACCAGATACGGTTTTGAAGACATGGCTTCTTATTCTCTTGTCATCAATAGTGGATATCCTTCTACTTTTCAAGAGGCTGTCAATAGCCAAGAGTAGAGTAGATGGGTGGGTGCAATGGTGGAGGAGATGGAGTCCCTGCATAAGAACTAGAAGTAGGATTTGGTGGACATTTTAGAGAGGAAGAGGGCAATAGGGTGTAAATGGGTGTTCAAGAAAAAGGAAGCAGTATCAGAAAAAGGGGGGAAAATTTCAAAGCTTGCCTAGTAGAAAAGGGTTATTCACTGCAGCAAGGGGTTGATTATGAGGAAACATACTTAATTATGTTTAACTATTTAAGACTTTTTTGTTTTTTTTTTTTTGTCTATTCAAACTATTTAAGACGTAGGGCAGGAGTCATGGCCTTGCATACATGATTTCGTAGTCTTTTAAAAAGGACATAAATTTCCTTTAAACCAGTCTGAAGAAAATATTTTCTAACCCATTTAAAATAGTGCTAAGTGTTTATAAACATTTAAAACATTAGTCTAAGTTAGTAAACTGCTATTAATAAACTTAGGAATTAGACCAACGCTTTAAATGTTTATAAACACTTGGTACTATTTTAAATGGGCTGAAGGATATTTCTTTTAGAATCATTTGAAAGAAATTTCTGTTAAATTAAAAAAAAAAACAAAAAACAAAAAACAGAAAGAAAAAGAATAAGAAGAAGAAGAAGTAGCGGAGTTATGAATGAAAGCTTGAGGAAATTGCTTTCCACAAGCCTTACTGTGGGACCCCATAACTTTTTGACTTTCCGACAAATATAGTCATTTGATTCCAAGAATCTATTATGCAAACCAAAGGGAATACGAGTCTTCAAAGGATAAGCCCTTGTCTTTAGTTTCCCAAATTTCATGAACCCACATCTATTACGAGTCATGAATTCCTCAACGTGGCTTTCACGTCATGCCCAAATCTATAGATATAAATTAGCTTCATTGGAGTTGAGGGGTAAATAGATATGAATTCATTTACGTAACAATTATTCATCAATTCATAGAATTAAAAGTCAAAAAGTTGATGTAACAATCAAAGTCCAAAAGAGGATAAATCACCCCATCAAGCATCTCTACGCGTGGGGCAATTATCACCGACACTAGACAATGCTCCCTTCGGCTCCCGTTCATTTATCTGGTCCTGTCGGGATGGGAAATCTCCAACCACATACATGCATGGGTGTGTTTGATAATACTTTTGTGATGGGTATTTTGAACACATAATTTAGATAAGGGAAGGAGATTTGGCAATCCAGTCGTCTTATCTTGTTAAAGGGGAGTTATTTCAACAACCAATTCACACCCTCCTCTGAGTCGGAGAGAAACATTTACTTAAACACAAGCAGCTGCATCCTCGCAGTTTCCCATGATTCATGAACCAGCGGTCCAAGGGTCGGCCATATATTTTCAGATGTTCTTCTTCATTCTTATGTTGAATAAGAATGAAATTGTGTTATCAAGGGATGAAAGATCGCGAGGCTTTCCCTTTTTTATTGGTCATCAGCTCTAGTAAGTAGTAAGTATATAAATTCTTGTTGAAGTTTCTTCAATCTTCACATTTACAAGTGAAGGATGGATAGAATATTGCATGTTGAAGAAGAGAATATGATTGCACTCTATCAAGCCTCTCTCAATGGGTGTGTAAACACCTTGAACACCTTGATCCAAAGGGATCCACTTATTCTTAATAAAGTTTCACTCACATCCTTTAGTGAGACCCCCTTACACATTACAGCCTTGCTTGGCCACCTTGAATTTAGTAGAGTCCCTGTCAGCAAGAAACCTAAACTTGCGGAAGAAGTAGACTCGCTGGGACGAACCCCTCTTCACTTGGCTTCTGCTGAGGGCCACACCGAGATAGTAAAAGCATTGTTGCAAGCAAATGGAAATGTTTGCTTGGCTATTGATCAAGATGAGAGAATTTCTCTCCACTTAGCCACAATGAGAGGAAGAACAGAAATCATAAAAGAGTTAATTATTGCTCGGCAGGAGTCCATCCGGGTGAGGCTCAATGGAGATAGTGTTTTGCACATGTGTGTTAGATATAATCATCTACATGCTCCTAAATTGCTACTGGAATCGTCTAATTGCGATGAATTCCTCAACTCCAAAGACCATGATGATAACTCTATATTACATTTAGCTGTGATGCTCAAGCAAACGAAGGTGCGTTAACAATATCTATGGCTAGTCTTTTAGAAGATATATTTCTTTCTTTAGTGATATATATAAAGTCGCACTCTATTAACGTGTATGAAATTATTTGGGATCTACTTGTTTTTCCTTCCCTTTTCGTAAGTTTGCTTGTGTTCATAAAGTATGACTAAATTTTTATAGTTGAAGAAGATATATTCGTAGAACAAGTTAAAAAAAAAAAATAAAGGAAGAATCACAATATTTTCATACATGTGCACCTAAAATGGAAAGATCCCTTCTTTTCATACGATTCTCCTAAAGATCATGCAAAAACTAGAAACTATTCCAAGCAGGATCATTCAATGTGGTCGAATTACATTTATTTGGGGCTGTTTTGCGGAAGTGCTTATAGAGTTTCTGGTAGTTTTTGGATGAAACAATAAAATGTTGTCTTTGTACAGGCTATAAAATACTTACTTTCAGTACCGCAAATAAAAAGAAAGGTTAATGCTACAAACATGATTGGTTACACAGCTTTAGATGTCTTAGAGGTTTGTCCAAGAGATTTTAAATGTTTTGAAATCCAAAACATTTTAAAGGAAGCTGGTGTTAGAAGATCAACAGATCTAAATTCTTTCCTACCACCAACACCGAGTGTAATTTGTGTTGATGAAGCACAACCACTGCATTCCGGACACCGAGCTCGATCAAGATTTAAGAGATGGTGGGAATACGTTCCTTTGTTTTTAGTTAAACACTTAAAGCGGCAGGGAAATTGGGTCGAGGAAACACGTGACACATTGATGTTAGTGGCTACTGTGATTGCAACCATGACCTTCCAAGCTGGGATCAGCCCACCAGGTGGTGTTTGGCAAGAAAAATACAAAGTCGGCGCATCAGTTTTAGATTATTTCTATCCAGATGACTACCAAGTCCTCTTATCTTTCAATACCATCTCTTTCATTGCATCCGTGTGCGTCTTATTTTTGGTCATTAGTGGATTTCCTCTTACTAGCAAGATCTTTATATGGTTTTTGACATATACCATGTCTTTGTCCATTGCGTTCTTGATACTTACCTATATACAGGCACTGAGTTTGGTGACACCGTATGAAGTTACCTACTTACACGTAATTCACTCACGCGTCAATCCTAACTCGTTGGCCAAAATATTAATATTTATTTTGATTGGAGTGGCTGTGATTGTTGATTTGATTCACATAATTTCCCCACTCTCTTGGATGGTGAAGCTGTTGCACAATTTCATACGCAAGTCAATAAGGGGTCCTGCTGATGACCTAGCTAATGTCTAAGATCTGCAGATCTTGTTGAGGAGATTTCGGTTGGGGATGGGAAAATTTTGCTATTGTGGTATGTGTTCTATTTGCTAGATTGTTATGTTAAAGAATTTTGGCATGCTTTTGTTGCTGACTTTTGGCTTCAATTTGGATATTGCTTCATGTTTTGTGGATACGTTTTGGTCTTCAACCAATTAGAGTTGGTAATCTGGTTTTGGCATGAGACATTGATGTGTTGAGAAGCTCTATCATTGGCGTCAATATTCAATCATGCCACCTAATTGGGTCTTCTCCCTGTTGACTTTGACATTGATATATTTGATTCAAGTTTGTGGTCTTGCGTAGAATTCCACTACGCGGCTTTCGCGTCATTTAGTCTCGACGGAGTTAATGGGTTGGATATGAATCCATTTTTGTAACAAATATTCATCAATGATTATGTGGGTCAAGTGACTCTCTTTCCAGACTCACCACTATTCTTTTTTTAAAAAAAAAAACTATAATTTTTTATGTTATTTTTTTCTGGCCAAGATGATCACTTTCACTCACTGCCTCCATCTTTACCTCGCGGCTTTCTCAGGTTCATGCAGGTTCGTTTCCTCTATTTTTTCACTGCAGTAAATATTGGAAGCCCAACCATTTTTTCCTCTATCTTTTATTCTTTTTTCTCCCATAAACGTAATTAGATCGTATCTTGTTGATTTCTGATATGCATGGGATGTAAGCAATGGATTTAAACCTGGCTTTGTTATTATTATTATTTTTTTTTTCTACCATATGAGATGTTATTTCTCACTCTATTCCCTAAAAACGCTCCATATGCTTTTCCTTTTCTTTTGTCTCAAATTTAGTGTTGCTGGTGAATATACGTACGTCTGCCAATAGGTTGGGTTATAATTAAAATCCAATCTCAATTGGACCCAACAATGATTTGAGTAGTATATTGAACTTTAAGCGTAGTTTTTTTATTTTTTTACATGTTCGCACAAGAGGGAAGAGGGAGATTTGAATTAGTAACCTCCGTTTCATTAGACGTGGTCTCAGCCAATTGAACTACCTTTGAAATAAGAATTAAACTCATGGAATGATATAATTATTCCATAAATTAGTTAATTTTTAGTCTTGAAGATATTTAACCGGAATCCACCTCTGGTTGCTGGAATCTTTCAGCAGCCGGTTGCCAGAATTTGCGGTTTAAGTTTCACCTTTTTAAACAAATTGAGCCTATTTTTTTTATTATATATTTTTTTAAAAAAGTGCATGTGTTTTAGTAATTTTTGTTTAATTCTAGTGAAAACTTAATGTTTTCGACAAATTGACCGGAGAATAACTTCTTTTAAGGTCAGAATAACTTATTTAAGCTCTTTGAATAAATCAAATCAAGACCTTTGTGCATTCCAATTCGGCTTGGAAAAAAAAAAAACTAAATGAGAATAAAACACCGAATCATACCAAATTTACACCGTAAAAAACTCTTCATCTACCTTTTATGTTAATTACCCATTACATCGCCGCCCAGCTAGAAGCTAGATGCCGGATGTCACCAACTAGCCAAACCCCATCGCCATGTTGGTAAGTTTTCCCTTATCTGCATCCCTAGCTCTCTCTTTCTGGGATCATCCATTAGGTTCAGGCCACTGTCTTCATTTCATCAAGCAGCACTCCATGGCAATTTTGGTCTAAGTTTGTAGCAATGGGCATGGGTAGCACAAAATTGAGGAGATCGCGAAGTTGGGTGTTGATGTATAAGTGGTTGGGTTGGTCAAAGAACATGGTCTTTCTTTGGCATTGTTGCGGAACTACAAAGCTTGGATGAAGGAAACAAATTGGGCTTCACAAGGGTGGGTTCATGCAATTTGGGTTTGGCGGGTTTGGGTGGATGTTTTCTTTTGTGCTCAGACACAAATGTGGCCCTGAAAATCGGGCAAATCCGGCCTGGCCGGTAAATCATACAAAAAGGAGAGCATATTTGCTCTTCTCCCGGAGAGAGAGAACTTACCGGCACAACGGCAGCATGATGGGCTTCCAACTGGGCGGCAGCATGATGGGCAGTTAATGTAAAAGGTCAATAAAATATTTTTTTAAGGTGTAAATTTGGTGTTTTATTTCTATTTAGTTTTATTGTTTCAAGTTGAGGTGTCAACCTCTTACGAAAAAACACAAATGTCTTGGTTTGTGTCAAGACCTTATAGACGTTATTATTGATTGGAAGTAATATAAATAGATATTGCATTCAACATTCTTCTATTCCTAATATCCTATGAATATATAGCTATTCATTTCATGTATCATACACTTTAACATTCTTCTATTCCTAATATCCTATGAATATTAGCTATTTATTTCCTAATGTAATAGTCATTTCACGTATCATACACTTTCTTAATTTTTAATTTTTTTTTTTAATTTTTTATGAATTCCAATCCAAATTTGATTCATAATATTCATAACACTTTAAATGTTATTAACATTGTAATCATTTTTATGTCATTACGAGGACTGCTTAATTGGTTTGTCCATCATCAATGTTTGGTTATGGGCTTTTGTAGGTATGGACCTGAGAAAAATAGTAGTTGACAGATCACAGCGAAGCCCACCGCCTGCCCCATCTTCAAACATTCCATAGTATCATATTCCACCTGAGGCACCACCTCTCGCCTAAAACACTACAAGAATTTAGGTCTTTAGGGGTGACTTTGAGTCTACCCTAAAAGTCCTAAAGTGGACGCTGTTGACAACGTCAACTTTTCGACCCTAAAGGTGTCGACGCTAATAGTCCAACCCTAATGATCAAATGCGTGATTATCAGTGTCCATTTAAAGTCGACCCTAATGATCACTTTTAGCGTCCACTTTATCGACCCTAAAAGTCGAAATATTTTGACCCTAAAGATGATGTAAACGGAAGCCATAGTCGACCCTAATAGTCAACCATTAGCGTCCACTAAAAGTGGATGCTGATAGTTAACCATTAGCGTCCACAAAGTGGACCCTAATGGTCCTAAAAAATTTTTTTTTTTTAAAAAAACTATCAGCGTCCAAACCAAAGTGGACGCTGATAGTTAACCATTAGCATCCACAAAGTGGACCCTAATGGTCCTAAAAATTTTTTTTTAAAAATTAACTATCAGCGTCCAAACCAAAGTGGACGCTGATAGTTAACCATTAGCGTCCACAAAGTGGACCCAAATGGTCCTAAAAAATAAAAAATAATAATAATCTGCGATCGATCGCACAATCGTGTGCGATCGATTGTAGTACCAGTAGGTTTTCGACATTTTGCGATCGACCGCACTTGGAGTGCGATCGATCGCAAAATATAAAAAATCTACTTGAAAACCCACTGGTACTGCGATCGATCGCACTCCAAGTGCGATCGACCGCAGAACCAGGGAACAGATTCATATATTCGTGGAACTTGGATTTCTCTTGGCTGCCTTAGAATCCATTTTGGGCTCTATTTTATAATCACTATATGCTGGTTTAAGAGATCCATTAAACTGAAAAATGATGTGCATGTTTGGCGGTAAGGATATCTTTTCCAACTTTCATCCTTGTTCAATTCGGTAGCTTACTTGAGAAAAGACAATAAAAAGAATATGGAGAGTTAACCATAGATTATGGTTATCTCATTCTGTTTAGGTAATACGTTTTTATTCCAATAACCTAAGCTAAGTGTTTTGGGTTAGGCAATTCTCCCACAGCTGCCCTGTATGCGTAAAAGAAATTGTAGCTGAATGAACTAACTTTCAGTTGCTTAGCATTTCATTGGTCTAGGCAAAAATTAATAAATATGGATTTTGGCTGTGGAAAAATATGAAGATTGAGAGGAGAATATTAGCATTTCCTTGGCATTCAGTTTGTTGGAATTTTGACAGAATATTGATAGCTAGTGCAGCCAAGTGCAGGATTTACTCATGAATTTAAGGCTGGAAATTTCGAAACTCTATAAATGTTCCCCTAAAAACATTCATAAAAAGGAAATCTTACCAAGCTTAAAATACATACACAAACATATTTAGGCTTTCATAACACTAACCTTTTTATAGGGATATCCAAGTCAGCAATATAATGGAGTGTAAAACTGATAAATTCCTACACATTTTCAATCCATCAGGACAAGGAATTGATAAATATAGTATGCTAGAAAATGTTTTGTATAGAGTTTTAGTCTACCGTACAACTCTATAACCTACACCCATAGCCATTCTCACTATCCATTATTACTATAGGTTCGCAAAAGAACAACTAATAAGATGCTTTATGAGCCACAAGACCATTCTCAGAAAATACATAATCGTAGTCATCAATAACTGCAAAGAGAAAAGAGACACTTAATAGTATAGTCATGTACATATGAAAAATTGTGAAGTAGACAACTGCATTTGGCCCTGATTTTGAGAACTATTGAAAACCAATCAGATAATGCTTATAAAGGTTAGACTTGAAACTCATTTATAATCCATAGAAAACATAATGCTTGATTGTCAAGGTTCAAGACGAATATTCACATGAAAAATACATTTGAAAGCTAAGAACCAAAGTATATTTTTAGATCATGTTGAAACAAATGGAATAATCAAACAGATTTTGGGTTCCTAGCTCTTATAGCTAAGCAATTACCTTTCGAAGTTCCCGCATGAATTCTAACAGCATTGGAGTGACCACCTAGCATTTGAGTGGAAAAAGTTGCATCAAAGACAATTTCAAGCGGATACATGGAAATGTTACTTCCATGCAATAAATCTAAGAAATAGCAACTTGCTTACATATATCCTATGCTGCTGTGACCATAATAATATAAACAATACAATGGAACAAAATTAGCAAGCAAAATGAATCGAGAAGAAAATCGGTACCTTTCTTGGAGCAGATAAGGGTCCCATCCACATCAAATAAAGCAATTAAACCAGGATTCCTAATGGCCATTTCGCTCAAGATATTTTTCTGCAACACCAAATCCACAATATCACAACATCAAAATTATGTAAGACACCACCATTATACCACTAAAACTTTAATAACTAGACAACTAACCGTATCCACAATAGATGACCAAAACACATAAGACCCAACTTATTCTAAAGCCAACGCACCATCCCAAATAAAAAAAATAAATAAATAAATAAATTAAAAATGCATCTTCTCCACTATCACACCACCAAAACAAGCTTTAGCCAAAAAGCTAAAAATATTCAACACAATCACTCAAAAAACCATAGCCTCATGTATGTTTAGTGTACATAGTTTTTATTAGATGCATTCTCTTGCTAGCGTCAGCTGAAATTAGCTCACAGTACAATTACCAAATGGGAATTTCAAGAAATGGGCATTGTGCTGAAAACAGAGGAGCAGATTCTCAAAGGGACTGATTGGGAAATCAGGACTCGAGTAATGCGTGCAGGGAAATTCAAGAAATCTGAAATAAATAGGGATCTGTGTTGCAGATCGGGGCTTCAAGATAGAATTCTATGTAAATAAAGCTGTTAATCAGTTTGATTTGAAGGAGTCTCTAATGTCTTTGTAGTTTGTTGTTTGTCTGTAGAAGGTGGTCTCAGTTTGTAGCAGTAGTAAATTTGTGCGCAGTAGCAGTAGGTAGTTGTGTCTCACAGGTGGTAAGTTTGTTTTAGTAAAATGATGCTCATTCATCCAAAAACAAATTTCTACAAATGGGGTTTATACAAGAACAAAGAGAACATGGCAGAGGACAAGAAAAGGCAGAAATTTGAAGATGAAAAATCTCATAGAACAAGAACCCAAAAACTTAAATACAAAAATAAAGAAAAATAAAAATAACAGAGTGAGAGAGAGACTGATGACCGTAAGGCGATGAGCGGCGGTCTGGCGATATATCGCGGCCTTCTTACCGGGCACACGGCATCAACAGAGACTCCAAATGCCTGCAACGCTTGAAAAGGAACCATCGCCTGCAATCAAAAATCACACTGCAAGACATTAATCACATACATCAATTCAAAGGTGCGCCAGAGAGAGAGCTGTCGGAGAGAGCTTAGTGCGCCGGAGAGAGAGAAACGAGCACCGGAGAGAGAGAGAGAGAGAGAGAGTGAGAGTGATGAGGGAGGTGAGTGAGAGGGAGAGGCAGAAATTTCAGAAATTTGAGGGATTTTGGTGTTTTTGAGGTTTGGGGGGAAAAACACGGTGTCTGAAATTTTTGGTTCGAAAATTTCAGACACCGCGCGCCACTTGTTGGCGCAAAAATTGAGCATAATCAGCGGCAACAAAATTGGTCGCCTCTATTTAGGATTTTTTTTTTTTTTAAATTATACTTACAATATTTTTAGAATAATTAAGCACCTATATATATTAACTGATTTAATGAGCCATTCGCAATTTCACAGTCTGAATTAGTTCATACTTACACATGCATGGCTTAATCTTTGAGACAAGCATATGATTACTGGCAGGATCAACCAGGTACGAACCCTAATTCTCCGTCACCCGTCACCCGTCACCCGTCACCACCATAGTAGGCCTCTATCCTACCATTGAAAGTTGATAGGGCTGAAATTTGAATGTTGCGTCACCGGCACGATGGCCGTGCGATCCGTCGAGTTATCATGAATCATCAGAGCAACGGGCAGAGCCCTATATATATATATATAATTAAATAGTATATGTTATATGAATAATTTAATATTTATGTGTTTGTATTAGTTGACATACTAACTAGTTAGTTCATAAATTAATATATTATTTAGTTAATTAATATATATTAAGTAAATATAATTAAGTAAATGTTACTCAATACTTCTATGTATATTACTTATTTTATTATACATGTGTGTGTTATATATTAGTATTGACATAGTAACTAGTTAGTTAATAAACTAACATATTAACTAAGTTAATATATATTAAATTACTAACTTACTATAATTAACTATAGGTTATTTTGACAAACAAAAAAATTATATGTTACTTAATATTTGTATGAGTATTATATATATGAATATATATTATATACATACTTGTTAGTTACTATATACTAACTTAGTATTACTATTAAGTTAAGTGGTAGATCACATGATCTAAAGATTATGTGAATTGTAATTAGAAAAAAAGAAAAAGAAAAAAAGATTATGTGAATTATTATATCATATGATCATATATATCACAAATGAAGTGATTAATATTAGAATCAACAATGTGTTTGTTTAGAGATATATGTTGTTGTTATGTTTAGAGTATTATTCTGTAGATATCATTATAAGTTAGATGTTACGTCATATGGTCTACCATTATAATTTATATGATTATATAAAATGATCAATTGATGATTAAATCATATGATTATATAATAACAAAATATACATATATAATATATATGACGTAAGTCAGAAGTATACAAACTCATACAAATACAACAATTAAGTACCCAGAGACTTAATAACTAGTTACTTAATAAACTCACATATTAACTAAGTTAATATATTAAATTACTAACCTAGTATAATAGGTTATTTTGACAAAAACAAATTATATGTTACTTAATATATATACATATATATATATATATATATATATATATATATACATACTTGTTCGTTAATATATACTAACTTAGTATTACTAAGTAAGTTAACTATTTTCAAAAAACAATGATATGATTGTGACGACCCGCTTAATAAAACATGACTAAAAATTTTTCTTTTAAAAAAAAGCATTACCCACAAATAAGCAGATTGTCACAGTGGCATGGCAATACCGCAGTATGCCACGAACCCATGCATTAACCTGATTGACAGTTTAATATGCCACACAGAGCTATATGCATTATCAATGATTCATCAGAGTTCATATCTTTGCAGCGGATTATAAATAACATGACACTTACATAACACATTAGAGCTGACTAATACATCTATGTGAATAAAGTCTTACATACAAAATAATGGCTATACAAAAGTGTCACATGCGACATGAGCCATATACCAAATACCAACATCTAAGCATATCCTTGAATGCTCTAACAAAGAGGACTAACAACTAGTCCAACATAGTAAACCTCCCACGCATCTAGACCTCCGACGTCGCCGAAAAACAAGGCTACAAGATCCTCATCTACTGTCTATGTACCTGCATTCACAACATCACCTGCACCACGGGAATCACCACCACCCGTGATACAGGCGGAATTATGAGCCCGCCATCTCTATGAAATAGAGACGCTCAGCAGTATAGAACTCACTGGGCTTTCCAAAAGAGTTGTCATTAGAGAACATACTTGCAAATTATATGGCTTAACAATAAATCATTTTGAAAGTCATCATGCAACATCTAACCATAACGTTATACATATGTCATCATGCATCATCTAGCAATAACGGTATACATATGTCATCATGCATTATCTAGCCATAAAAGTATACATATGTCATCATGCATTATCTAGCCATAAAAGTATACATATGCGTTCGTCCCATACCAGTCACATATGCATACTAATACGTCTAGCATAAAAATCACACAAAACCAATAATCATCATCATACAGTCATATGTTATGCGTGCTCATGCTCATGCAACATCATCTTCTCATATCATCCATACATATACATATATAACATCATCTCCTCATAACATCCGTCATGCATATATATATAACATAACATCATCTCCTCATAACATTCGCCATGCATATATACATATATAACATCATCTCCTCATAACATCCACCATGCATATACATATATAACATCATCTCCTCATAACATCCACCATGCATATATACATATATAGAATCATCTCCTTCATAACATCCGCCATGCATATATACATATCACATAACATCATCTCCTCATACATTCGCCATACATATACATATATAACATCATCTCCTCATAACATCCACCATACATATACATATATAACATCATCTCCTTCATAACATCCGCCATGCATATATACATATCACATAACATCATCTCCTCATACATTCGCCATACATATACATATATAACATCATCTCCTCATAACATCCACCATACATATACATATATAGCATCATCTCCTTCATAACATCCGCCATACATATATACATATCACATAACATCATCTCCTCATACATTCGCCATACATATACATATATAACATCATCTCCTCATAACATCCACCATACATATATATATATAACATCATCTCCTCATAACATCCACCATACATATACATATATAGCATCATCTCCTTCATAACATCTGCCATGCATATATACATATCACATAACATCATCTTGTGCCATTTCCATCATGAGGCCAACCCTTCGGTAGGAGACTTGTCATCGCTACCGGGGGCCGTCTTGTTGTTTTTCGTTATACATGAGGCCAGCTCTACGGTAGTGAGACGATACTCAATCACCACCGGAGTTGAACCCCGTTCCCGTTATGCATGGGCCAGCTCTACGGTAGTGAGACCATACTCAATCACTACCGGAGTTGAACCCCGTTTCCATTATGCATGGGCCAGCTCTACGGTAGTGAGACCATACTCAATCACTACCGGAGTTGAACCCAGTTTCCGTTTCATTACTCATGTCATGTTCATGCTTATGTCAATAAATCCTTGAACTCATATGCTATCATAACTCATATCATAAAATCATAGAATCATGTCATAAACTATGCCAACCATCATAATACTCATAACAACATAATCATTACATTATCTTGTAAACTCATAAAAGCTCATAAAAACATCGCATCAAACATTCATCCAACACTTCTCATAGAACATCATTAAATATTTATATAATCACAAAACACCTTGTATCAATCATTCATCTAAAACATCTTTATACTTTAAAACATAGTATATTTTTGCCCAGTAAGTAAAATACTTACCTTGTAGCCTACAAATGACTCACGACTCAAGTAATCCTTTCGAAGTGCTCCATCAATTCGATTACCCATACCACACATTGGAAGACTAGATGTAGTCCTAAGCCTCCAATATCACATTACACACCTGCAATTAACCGCATCATTAGACTTGGTTAAACTATCAAACTCTACACCTTATTACACACATAGCTACCCACATGCTCTCATGTGGTATCGCTTTACTCTCAGACATTAACTAAGCACCAAAGACCTTCCATATAAGCCAACTCAACTAAGGCCTTATTCTAATTAATTGCTTTACACTAAGAAACCCAATGTTACCATATTCTTACACCATGTATTAACTTGATTACTAAATACACACTTAATGAATTCCATCTTTACATAAGCAATTTAATACTTTATCAAATTACGATAGTAAAGTATATTTGGTACTTATACAATTTATATGCATATTAAGTTAATCCAATTTCAATAACGCTCTTATGTCACTTTTATTGTACATATATATTTAATTGCAATACTAAGTGAATCCAAAGTCTAGTTATGCATTTTTACAACATAATCAATTTATACATACAATACTCTAATGCCTTAAGGTTATATTTGGGCAACCAATAATATACAATCATCTCATCTTAAATCATTTTATTACATAACCTTATCATACTCTATGTTTATCAACATGTTTACCATTATACCCATCTACTTATCCATTTACTACTCATTACTTTAAATACTCATTTACTCCCTTATCATACGTAACATAAATATATATATATATTCATTCTCATTGTCGTTTACCCCAATTTATAATATACTCATAAACACTTACGATAATTACCATGATTCTAATATGACATTAGAACCTAAACTCATATTCATCAATTTCTATTAAACCCATGAAAACTTAGGGTTAACTAACACTTCAAATGCAATTAACCCATCCAATTAGCCATCCTAGTGTTCACATACCAAAAGCCCCAATTTAATACAAACTATACAAAATTAGGGTTAATGCCCATACTTTACCAATAGGTAAAATTAAAGTTTCAACCCATAAATTAAATAACCCAAAACTTGAATAATGCATAGCAATTTAATACGCATAAAAGCCCGACATTAATTTTAGGCATTTGGCTTCATACTACAATTCCTTCCAATTTTCGGACCTAATTAGAATTTACCCAAATTATTATGATTTCAATCTTGGAATGCAATGGGTAGGATAAAACCTTAAAGAGAAACTAAAGATTTTAACAATATAACAAAATCCCCAAAATTCCTCTCAAGAACCCTAATTTTCGGACCCAAATCAAAGCCTCACAAATCTACACAATTTCTAGCTTCTAATCTCATGGGTAACACGAAAATTACAAGGAAAGACTAAAGATTTTACCTCTCAAGCACCCCTAGCCGAAACCTCCTTCAAATTCGTCACTTTCCTTTTCTTTTCTTTTTCTTCTTTCTTCTTCTCCTTCTTCTTTCTCTTTCTTTCTCCCAGCTAGCAGAACCCCTCTCTCTCTCTCTCTCAATCTGCAGCTTTTTCTCTCCCAATCTAGGCTGTGTGTGTGGGTTTGTGGAAGGAGAAAGAGTGAGGGAAAATGGGAAAAATGGGGGCTGCTGTGTGTGTGCGTAAATGAGGGGTGATGGAGAAAGAAAGAAAGGAGGAAAGAAGGAAAAGATGGGGGGAAAAAATGGGCTGCTGCAGGGGGCCCACCAAAAAAAACTTATATTATTATTATTTTTTTGCATTTTTCTTTTAAAACCAAGGAGATAAGGTATCTCCAATGGCCAATGAAAATTTGACATGTGGCATAGGATAAGATTCTATTTCTGTTTTAATGCCCCAACTATTTAGAATTGCAAGATTTACCCCTACTATTTATTTCAACTACAATTTACCCATACATATAATTATTTACCACACTAGGAATTATTATCCTAATACCGTTAATCACATTTTATTATATTTATTATTCTAAATCATCTCATGTTTTATCTCATTAATTAATTTAGATTACTATGAAATTATTAATAACAAACTTAATAATTATCTTGGATCTTACAATGATGATGTGTATTATCATTCTAATTACATTAGATCATAGTTAATTAATTAATTAAGTATGCTCTAGTGTAATTAGAATGATAATACATATGAACATGATCTAATAATGTTTTTTTTTTTTTGAAAACTTTGTCCTATTCTTCATGAATTAAGTTTCATAATATTTAAGTATAATGTATTATCACTATAATTTATATAATTATATGACATGATCAACTGATTATTAAATCATGTGATTATATAATAACAAATTATACACATATAATATGATATAAATATACAAATACATACTAATACAATAATTAAGTATCTAGAGACTTAGTTTCAATGTATGTTATAAGTCCATCTATGTTATACATTACTTTTCAAAAAGCTTTAGTGGACGCTATTGAGCTTGTAGTTTAATTTTATTCTTTTTTTTAATTTTTTAGAAGAGCTTTAGCGTCCACTTTGCTCAGTTATCAACGTCCACTTTTAGTGGACGCTATTAGGCACAATTTTATTTTATTTTTTATTTATTTTTATTTTTCTACCTACTCTTTAGCGTCCACAAAGTCGACCATAATACTTAACTATTAGGGGCGACTTTCAAAGTTGACCCTAATACTTAAGTATTAGCGTCCACTTTTAGTGAACGCTATTGGGCATCAATTTTATTTTTTTAATTTGTATTTTTAATTTTCTACCTACTCTTTAGCGTCCACAAAGTCGACCCTAATACTTAACTATTAGGGGCGACTATCAAAGTCGACCCTAATACTTAAGTATTAGCGTCCACTTTTAGTGGACGCTATTGGGCACAATTTTATTTTTATTTTTCTATCTACTCTTTAGCGTCCACAAAGTCGACCCTAATACTTAACTATTAGGGGCGACTTTCAAAGTCGACCATAATACTTAAGTATTAGCGTCCACTTTTAGTGGATGCTATTGGTCATCAATTTTAATTTTTTATTTATTTTTTTAATTTTTCTACCTACTCTTTAGGGTCGAGAAAGTCAACCCTAATAATTGGTCTTTAGCGTCCACTTTTAGTGGACGCTATTGGTCATCAATTTTAATTTTTTATTTATTTTTTTAATTTTTCTACCTACTCTTTAGGGTCGACTTTAAAAGTCGACCCTAATAATTGGTCTAAGTGGACGCTATTGGTCATTAATTTTAATTTTTAATTTTATTTTTTAAATTTTCTACCTACTCTTTAGGATCGACTATACTTAAGTATTAGGGTAAGTATTAGGGTCGACTTTCAAAGTCGACCTAATAATTGGTCTTTAGCGTCCACTTTTAGTGGACGCTATTGGTCATCAATTTTAATTTTTTATTTATTTTTTTAATTTTTCTACCTACTTTGTCGACCCTAATAATTGGTCTTTAGCGTCCACTATTGGCCATCAATTTTAATTTTTTATTTATTTTTTTAAGTTTTCTACCTACTCTATAGGGTCGACTTACTTAAGTATTAGGGTCGACTTTCAAAGTCGACCCTAATAATGGGTCTTCAACGTCCACTAATTGGTCATCAATTTTAATTTTTAATTTTAATTTTTTAATTTTTCTACCTACTCTTTAAAGTCGACCCTAAAAGTGGACGCTATTGGTCATCAATTTTATTTTTTTATTTTTTCTACCTACTCTTTAGGGTAGACAAAGTCGACCCTATTGATCTTTTATTTGATTTTTTTTTCTTTTTTTATTTTTTTTCCAGCTTTTAGCGTCCACTTAAGTGGACGCTATTGGTATACTATCGTCGACGCTAAAAGTTTTTTTTTGGCAGCTTAAATTTTTCCCGCCCCTTGAATAATTCCCGCGTGTATATTAGGGTCGACTTATTAGCGTCGACTGTATAGTGGACGCTAATAGTCAACCTTTCAACCCATTATTAGCGTCCACTTTGATGTGGACGCTAATACTTAACTATTAGGGACGACTTTCAAAAGTCGTCTCTCATAGTTGAGTATTAGGGGCGACTAAAAAGTTGCTCCTAATAAGTCGCCCCTGATGAGTAACTTTCTTGTAGTGAAATAAGAGTCTTGAGTTGCTGATGTATGTTTAAACTTTTTATCTATTGATTTCTCTGCTATTTTGAGATTTTTATGATTTCCTAATGGATGGTCTGTTGTATCTCATTGTGCTGCAATGTGATATCTGTTTGCATGGTTGTGCTTGATTAATATTTTAACGATCATTGATTGTGAGACCTTCACCGCTAAACAAGAAAGTGGTGCGTGTAAGCTTAGGGCCATGGTTCTCAACACGATCCCCTGTGGTGGCGGGGCTAGGCAATGGCTGACCATCCTTGAAGGTTCAGTTAGAGTGTTGACCACCCATAGGGAAGACGACCAATACAAATGTTTTTTTTTTTGTGCCAAAAAAAAGAAAGATTTTTTAGGATATTATGATTAGAGCTATTCAATTCTTGTGGAAATACCTATTTCCTACTTATTTTTTTTTAGAGGAATACTATTCTTCATTTTGGGAGAATAGTTATTCCCAAAGAATTAATAATTAATAGTTATTCTCACTAATGACGGGGCAACCAACTAAAGGTGAAACTAACTGAATTTCTCAAGTTGCATGATGTCTTAATATGTTTAGATCTTTCATGCCTTTCTCTTAAGTTGGATAAGACTATATCAATTATCAGAGAGTGAAAGAAACAAATCTTGAGCATCTTTGGTTATAATACAGGTTCTCTCCCACATTTGGAAAAATTTCGTTAAATTTTTAGAATGAAGTATCAAATTAATAAATTCGTAAAAAATAAGTATCAAATTTTTATCCATTTTAAAATTCAAACACCTTTCTCATAAAAAAAATAAAAACAAAAAACAAAAAACCACATGTATCAATTATATATTTAATCCTAAATTGAATGTCAAGACCGTGCACTACAAAAATTATGGTCATTAGCGGCGACTCAAAGTTGCCGCTAATAAGGAAAAAGTTGCCGCTATTCACAAATACCGGCGACCCGTGGCTGCTATTTGGTGGTTGGTAGTAAGTGGACGGTGAAGCTAAATACCGGCGACTCTCAAAGTTGCCGCTATTTGTATGTCAATAGCGGCAACATAGAGTTGCCGCTAATACCTTTTTTTTGGTCGGAAAAAATGGTTCAAAATGGTTCGAAGGTTGCCGCTATTGTATATCATTAGCGGCGACCTAGAAGTTGCCGCTATTTGTATGTCATTAGCGGCGACATAGAGTCGCCGCTAATGATAAAAGAAAATTGAAAAAATAAAAATAAAAAAAGTCAATAGCGGCAACTTAGGGTTGCCGCTATTGCTCTATCATTAGCGGCAACTCATAGTTGCCGCTATTTATCCAGCATTACCGGCGACATAATAAGAAAATTAAAAAAAAAATTGGAAAACGTCAATAGCGGCAACTTGAAGTTGCCGCTATTGCTCTATCATTAGCGGCAACCAAGAGTTGCCGCTATTTGTCTATAATTAGCGGCAACTTAGATGTTGCTGCTAATGAATTAAAAAATATAAACTTAATAGCGGCGACCCGCTATTAAAAAAAAAAAAAAAAACACACATATATATATATATATATATATATATATATACATACATATGCAAACACTACACACTTGAACCAGTAAAGAAAAAACTGCAAAATAACATTATTCAAAAGCAAGAATACAAGAAAAATACACACACACACACACACACATATATATATATATATATATATATATTCATATGCAAACACTACACACTTGAACCAGGAAAGAAAAAACTGCAAAATAACATTATTCAAAAGCAAGAATACAAGAAAAATACATTACTTAAAAAAGGTCCTGTTCAAACAACTATATACCTCCTCATGGAGTAGAAGAGTGCAACTTTCTATTTAATCTTAGTCAATCAGCAATCAAGATTCAGTCAATTTTAAGCAACATAGAAGCATGAAAGGAGGAGGTAATAAAAGTATTTGTAATTTGATGAAAAAAATAATTTTACAAGCCAAGTTTTATCTGTATCTTTAAAAATAATATCCATAACCTACATTACACACACCACCACTTAGAACCGACAATTAAAAGTGAAAAGGAGTAATTTATCATGATTTATTACCTAAATACTGTTCTACATTTGACAGGGGTAGGCAGACAGAAGTTTCTTTGGCAAAGGTTACATGACTTTGGCTAAGAATTTGACTGCCATGGTAATACACAATCCAAAATATAAAATTACTTAAGCTTTTCAATTATATACCAAGGTACATATTAACTGCTAAATCACAAGGCTTGTCAACTAGTTTATAATAGACCAAGAAAGAGATGGGAGTAGACGGTGAGGGATTAGTCACGTAACTGATGTTCAGATGATATCAAGCATATAATTTGAAGAAAACATGCAGGTAACAACTTGAATGCCCAAAATTTTGGAAGCTAACCAAGATGTAAAGAACCAAAGCAGCCCAAAGGTTATAAGAAGCCCTTTACTTATCCACTAAAGAAAAGGTCATTAGAAATTCTAAAAGACATGATTTATTACCTAAATCTGTCTTAGCTTGTTCTGTTTTCCCCTGTTCTTGCAATTTCATATATCGCTCATGAGCTTTCTGTTTCTCTATCTCCTCTCTGCATGATACACAAAAGTTGATAATAAATACAATTGCTTTACATGCAAATCTGTTCAAAGTATAAAACCAATTTGAACATCAGCCTACTCCTTAATTATTGGTTCCAAACAGATAAAGTAAAAAACAAAAAAACAAACAAACACTAGGTGTACTCATTTGAACCCAAAATTGCAGAGTCGGCTAATCTCATATCATATATGCACACACTTTGTACCCCTGATCTCATTTTGTTTGGCAAATTACAACCAAAATACACCCTGTATTTTTAAAACCTCAAACAACAGTAGCCAATTGACTACTTTCATGCTATATATATATATATATATATATATATATATATTTTCCAGATAATTAACCATGAAACCCTTCTTTGTCGAAAGAAAATAACTTAATTATACAATACATACTACGAAAAAGATAACTTAGATTGCAATACGCACCCATAGAGAACCCAACAAAACAAATCCAAAACCAAAACTCCATAAATCAGGAAGCAACTAAACCTTTAAAGACGACAACACTTATTTCCCCAAAAATCACCAAGAATCAAATTATCTCAAATAAAGTCAAGAAGCCAAGAAAATAGAGAACAGACTATTACCTTGGATGCACTGCCTTTAGGCCATCAAGGCCTAATCCTCCTCCACCGTTGCTGGACAAAAGATCAAAAATTTCTTCGTTATATATCTCCAAGACCGTCCTTCCTCCCCATCTCCAATAAAAATAACATGTACACTACAATTGCAAACCGTGTTCAACAAAAGCAAGAATCTCCTCAACATATATTTGACAAATTCCACAAGAACAAATTCAGTCCTTTCTTTGGGATTTTTTAAGAATATCTAATAAATCATAATCCTCTTTTATCTCACACTAGAATGCTTTATTGAACATGTTTATCTTATTCAAAGCTTGTGCTCCTATCCCACTTCAGCAAGCATGTTGACAATTATCACCAATCCTTGGTAGCAACATAGAAATTCATACTCTGTGATCAACTCAGAGATCATTTCAAAATTCACAAAACAACACAAATGACTTCTTCCTCCCAAATCCTAGGAATAAATTTAAAAATAAAAAATAAATAATAACTGAGTTGAAGCAATAGCATCAAATCTCCCCCCCTGTATGATTGCAGTGAAAATCAAAAAAACAAAAAAAAAAATATTACCTTAAACTAAGCATAGGAGAACAACAAATTGTTACTCTTCCCCAGGATCCAAGCATAGGAGAAATAGAATTAAATTGTTACCTGAAACCATAAGTTATGAACTATTCTAGTCTTAAATTGAATTTAACTTACCCATTGTTATTTGAGTCCTTTAGCGCCACAACTCCTTACACATCTTCCACTCGTGCCATCCTGTATACACTTAAAAATGAAATATTGTTATATAACAATATTACTCTCTTGCAATGTTTACTCAACTTGATAAACATGTCAAGAGAGGTTCACTAACTCAAAGTTTTTAAACAAAAAACTAGTTGAAGTTGTTACCTTCTAACACAAACCAAATTTGTTATAATTTTTATAATATTAAGACAACTTCTTAACAAAGTATATACAAGAGCTCTCTCCAAGTTCTTAAACAAAAAACTATTTGAAGTTCTTACCCTCTAATACAAACCAAAATTGTTATAATCATTATAATATCAAAACAAAGTCTTAAACAAAATACAACAAAAGCTCCCTCAAACGTTGCTTTCACTTGCTTGAGATCCATGAGAGTTCCCTCCAAGCCTAGGAATAATAGAATTCATATCATAATCAATAATCTTTCTAACAATTGCTTGATATGTGTGTGTGAAATTAAATAAATTAAAAAAAAAAAAAAGTGACAGGCAAAATTCTCTTACCCTCCGAAATGTTTTAGTAGCATATTCACTTGTGCCTGCAAAGCAGCTTGGGATGCTTTTGATTCCTCCATTTCAGCCTTCATGGCAGCTTTTGCTTCTGCATTTCAGCCTTCATAGCAGCTTGTGCTTCTGCATTTCAGCCTTCATAGCAACTTGTATTTCCTCCAACTTTTCACATTTCTCTAGTGATTCAGCTAGCTTCTTTTGATTTCTAGTTTGTTGAGCCAAGCATTCATCATGGTGTTGTGTTGATGAGAATTTAACCGGATAGGTATGGCACCACAACCACTGTCCTCTAACATGTCTGAGCGGTGTCCACCTAGCACCTTCAAGACAATGTCTTCTTGGCTAATGTTGTCGGAGTTAGAGGAATCTATTGATTTCATTTCATCTGCACAAGCCATATAAACCTCAACTAAATAAGTCATGCAAATTCATTAGGCATATTCATCATGAGTACTCATTTCATTCACTTACATATTTACTCTCAGCGTAGTCACTCACAAATTTTCCATCCTTTTTTCTAACATGCGTTTGCTTGTAGATTTCTATGGGATTGGGTATGGACTTAGTAATCTTTGCCTACACATAATACACCTAATTAGCTGGTACATTGAAGAACATTACTATAAAACCTTAACACTATATATTCTTACCTTTTTGTGAATAACATTGACGAATGACGAGGTGCCAGCGGTATGATTTGTTTGCATCTCTGCTCTATTTTTCTTATTTCGCTCAGATTTTTCCTGCAAAAATTCAACCAAACATATTCGTTTCATTTTTTATATCTGAATACAAATATTAGAAATAATAATTGACTATTTATTTGAATAAGATACATTTACCTTCCACGAGACGGTTTCGAATGAATCACATATAGCAGGCCATTGTTCTGGAGAAATACCTTCTGGAACATTGGCCCTCGCCTCAAGTTTAGCATTGGCCACTGCTGCCAAATCCTCATTGTTCACATTTTCAAAATGAATTTTGTAGTGATCTAAGTGCAAATCGGAGCGATGTCTCCTATAGGCGAGCGTAATTGATACTTTAAGCAATCCACGTGCTTTTTAGCTCCATATCCAAAGCAAACTTACCACGAGACATAGTAATTACGAAAATAATGGTCAAGCGTTTGTCACATTATTTGTAATGACATAATACACACACACAATCAGATTTATACCTTCACACGTTCTTCCAAGTTCTTCACCATTACATTCGGGACCTTGCTCCAACAATCATAATGGAGGTCGCAATGATCCCACACAATCGTAGAAATTATTCTTGACCACGATGCGCATTTTCACCCACAGTACCGATACTTAGGATCGAATTCCAAAGTAAGCGGACCATCCTTATTTATCATAGCATTGAACCTCAAATTCTTGTTTTTACCCCTTGGCCGTCTAACGGATGTGCTAGCTATTGATCAAAATATGGAAACGTAGTTAGTTGTATCTAGTAAAGTAGTTTGCAAAGTGTAAGCAACAAAGTAATAAGAAAAGACCGTATATTCACTTACGACTGCGGTGGGTGCAACTCACGATGAGTGTATGTGATCGAAGGCTCTTGGAAGGATGGGCCTCCGCCGAGTCAGGGGGCACCATTGATAGCATGTCCATATCGTCAACTGCATCAACTAGAGTCGGCCTGTCACGGTCCTCGACATGACATAGGCCTCGACCTTGGCCTCGAACTCGGCCATGACCTTGGCTTTGGCCTATCACCATTTCTAGTTGCTATGATAGATCTGCAAACAACACAAAACAAATGCGGATCAATCATATAACCATAATATTGCATGTTAAATGGTTTGGACAAAAAAATTGTTCATATACTTAATTTAGTTAATTGCAAATAAGTGGGCAATTTTTAAAAAAAGAAAAACCAAAAATAAAATATAAGTGCAAAGCTTCATACAATATGTTAATCCAATTCGTACTTGGTCATTCTGTCTCATAGTCTGTATCATTGTTGCTTGAGGATGACTGTTCATGTTCAGAGTTCTCTGTGTGTTCAGAATCTGTATCATAGTTGCTACTTAACTCTTCTTCATTATCGGAGTTAGTATTATGCTCCTCAATCAAAGGGTTATCGTTAATGAACATGCTTGCATCAAGTTGCACATATAATTCATCAATAGGTATTGTTGAATCATCTCTACGTAACATAGTAGAGTTTTCAACAATGGCAATATTACCCCCAGCACATTCATTTTCTTGGTATACTTCATTGTTGGTTCTTTGGTCATCATTGTCACTATCTTCCCCTACCACTGTTGGATTATAGTATGTATTTCTATTGGTCAACACTGTGCCACTTTCAACTACCACCCAATTTAGGATCATTCAAGTAAAACACTTGCGCAGCTTGGCATGCTAATATGAACGGATCGGATTCATACCATTTACGAGAAGTATTCACAATTGTAAAACCTTGTTCCTTTCTTATTCCCCGAGTATTACTTCCAGTGTCCCACCAATCGCACTCAAATAGATACACCCAATTTCGGCCCGGGTAACATAATTCAAAAATATTCTTCAACTCACCATAGTACTCATCATCGGCGTGTTGTACCCACCTTTAACAACAATTCCACTGTTCTGGGTAGGTCCGAGTTTCTGCACATTCTTTTGTGTGGAACCTAACCCCATTCACAATGCAACCTCTATACGATCTAACTTGACGATCAGGCCCAAGTGAAAGATGATATAATTGTTTTGGGACATTTTCTATATTACGCCCACCACTATATATATTATCTCGAAACCAACGCTCAAATGCGGCCTCATGCTTCTTCTCAATGTCATGGCCACCTTCCCTTTCAATTATCTGATAGTGTTCACTGCATTAAAAGTGTATGTTGTTAGTAATCATCTAGTGTCATGAATAAACATAACGTAAGGAACCCACAATTATGCACTTACTACAAGTATGAAGCCGTTTCATTACAGTTGCTAAGCACATACCATCGAGCCTTTACAAAAATGTTCTCATCAAGTGTCACGTATTTTGCTGCACCCAACGGTCGAACTCGTTTAGAAAACCCATGAAGGCCTTGTTTCGTTTCTTCCAAACAGCCATCAGCATTTCGCTCTTCATGGTTCCATCTTGTCTCAATCCCACAAAGATACATGGAGCAAAACGTCAAACACTCATCAACTAAATAAGCCTCAGCAATTGAACCCTCCAGTCGCGCTTTGTTCCGCACACTCCTCTTATGTTTACCAAGCATCCTTTCCATTGGATACATCCAACGGTTTTGTACTGGTCCCCCAAGCTCAGCCTCTCGAGCTAAATGAACAGCTAGATGGACCATAACATCAAAAAATGCTGGTGGAAATATTTGTTCCATCTTGCATAGAATGACGACAATGTTAACCTTCATTTGCTTCAAAATATCTACTTTTAATGTACGTGCACACAATCGCTTAAAAATTACCCATCTCAATCAATGTTGTTTCTATTTCAGCGTTAATTTTCCACGGATTGCGACAGGAAGTAAACGCTGTAAAAAGACATGACAATCGTGGCTTTTCATTCCTGATATCCTGCCAGGTTGCTTGTTCACACATCGGCCAATGTTAGACGCATACCCGTCAGGAAATTTCACACATTTCAGCCACTCACATAACTGGTTCTTCTCATCTCTTGTCAAAGTATATGCAGTAAGTGGCATCGTGGTTGTGGCACCATTTGTCTGCAAGTGCAATTCTTTACGTATACCCATCTCACGTAAATCTCTTCGTGCATTGGCTGTGTCCTTTGTCTTTCCAGGAATATTCATCAATGTACCCAAGATACTATCACATATGTTCTTCTCAATATGCATGACATCTAAATTGTGTCGTAGTTTCAATGTTGACCAGTAAGGCAACTTAAAGAAAATACTTTTCTTCCTCCAATTCGACACATTTAGATCAACACCACTTGTGCGACGCTTTCTCTTGTTCCCATTATGTTTCCCAAACTGCACATTTTCAACATGTATTAGTTGTTGCAACAGTTGATCTCTAGACATTTCTTAAGGTTCCAATCTATGCTCTTCAGTACCATCGAACAATTCTCTTTCTTGGCGCAACTCATGGTCTCGAGGAAGCCACCTACGATGACACATGTAACACTCTTTAGACCCATACTTCAACCTATAAGACATTGTATCCTTGTTACATATCGGACATGCCAGCTTTCCCTTTGTAGAATACCCAGACAAGTTCCCATACGCAGGAAAATCATTTATGGTCCATAGTAATGCTGCATGCAACTGAAATGTCTCTTTAGTCGAAGAATCATAAGTGGTTACACCTTCATTCCATAATTCATGCAAATCATCAACTAGAGGCCGCAAATACACATCAATGTCGTTTCCAGGTGATGTACGACCAGGGATAATTAATGACAATATCATATTTGGATCCTTCATACACATCCATGGAGGTAAATTGTATGGCATTACTACTACTGGCCATATGCTATATGTGGTACTCATATTACCAAATGGGTTGAAACCATCACTTGCCAAACCAAGTCGCACGTTGCGGGAATCACGAGCAAACCATTCATGTTCTTTATCAAACTCTTTCCACGCAAGACCATCGGCTGGGTGTCTTAGAGTGTTGCCGTCATCTTTTCGTTCATCTTTGTGCCACCTCATATGTTTGGCCATATCTTTTGACATAAACAATCGTTACAATCTCGGTTTTATTGGGAAATACCGCAAGACCTTTTGAGGAATTTTCTTGCCACTACCCTTAACACAACTCCATCTTGAAGTGTTGCATGTTGGGCACTTTACTTTATCAGCATGTTCCTTCCAGAAAAGCACACAATCATTCTTGCATGCATGTATCGACTCATAACCAAAACTCAAGTCTCGGCAAAATCACTTTGCTTCTCGGTACGAGCGTGGCAATGTGTCTCCATCAGGAAGGGCCTCCTTTATCAATTTAATTATCATATCGAATGCCTTATTACTCATGTTGCAAATTGTCTTTATATGAAGCATCTTCAAAATGAAAGCTACTTTTGTAAATTTATTACAGCCTGGATAAAGTCCACCCATGCCATCTTCCCACAATCGACCGAAAGGGGTTCTATATTCGTGACTATTAGTTGTCAAACCTGGAGTAGTAGAGGGTTCACCTATGTTGGCTTCAAAAAATGTCCCCATTTGAACATCACCTAACAATTCTTCAATCTCATCAACCTCTTCTATCCTCACATTTGTATCAGTGTGTAAGTTGGCAGTCATGTTTATACCACACGGATCTTCTTCGCCATGAAATATCCATAGAGTGTATGTGCGATCAATTCCATGTTCATACAAGTGACTCTCCACCAACTCAATATGACGAAAATATCGATTTGCACAATCACGACATGGACACCTCATAATACCATTTACATCCACCCATTGGCGCGCCATTCTAAGGAATTCTTCAACACCTTTTAGATATCGATCGGAACATCGAGTAGGTTCTTGCATCCAACTCTTATCCATCTCTATTCACTATCACAAGTTACTCCTTACCTACATTTAATCACAGGCGTGTTTAGAGAAGTTTTAATTTTCTGTCACAATTATCAAATTTTCAGATTTATAAGTCACTCACGAAAGCTTTTAAGTACAAGATTCAAGCTATATCTGCAAAGTAATAATAAGTCTTACTTATTAATACTCATACTAGTACTATGACTAATTTCTTATGAAGTCCTTTAAAAAAATATAATGTTTTCTATGAAGTGACCCCCACTAATTTTTACTTCACAAACAATTCCTTTTGAGTATTGTTTTTTTTCACGCAAAAATTCTAGTTCCACCCTTAGTCAAACCCTCTGATGTCAATATTTTGGATCTCTTTAATCTTTTCAATCATTTTTGCCATCTTTAGGAGCTAGCTAGGCTTACAATAGTAAGATCCTATTAATTGACTTTCCTTCTCTTTAAGTTCTTTAATCATTTTTTTATTCCCAAGAGGTTGTTGTACAATAGGGACACCTGATTAATTATTTTAGTTTGTAACTTAATTTTGGTTTAATCCTCAAAGTATCATCTGATTAATCTCTCAACATGTTTATATGGGGATGACTTGAATCATATGGGGATCTCTACCACATTTATATCATGTGTCTCTTATGTAGTAAATATAGCTACAAGTAAAGTTTAAAGGTGGTGCATAAAAGGAGTGGTAGGAGGCTACTATTTACATAGCTACCTTATCCTCATTTTGACATATCTGCTCTAATGGCATATCTGCAACTTTATCCTCATTTTGCATATATAAAAGCTTTTACTTTATGATCATTCATTTGTCTAATCATATGAAAGACATGGGTAACATGCATGAGTAGGGGATAGGTACATCCAAGCAATGCCAATAATTTAGGTGTAGAAGAAATCTTTTTATCAGTGAAGTTGCTAATCAAGCACAGACAATATAACATACTACAGAACTTCACAGCTAATAAAAATTAAAGCATTCATCAAGTTAGCAACCTTACTTGAGCTTCAAGGATTGTCAATAGAGTCTTCGTTCTTTGCAAAAGCCCAAGTTCTATGTGTTTTCTCTTCACAGAATCGTAGAACTCTTCCACCAAAAAGGCTCGAACTCTTCCACCAAAAAGGCTCGAACAATCCTACAAAACAGTTGGGATAGATTCTCATTCACCCAAGCACACACAAGAGAAAGAGAGATGGATAAACTGTAAATCCTTGTGCCTATGAAAAACAAACCTTTTCCTTACAGCACCACCAGAAAGAACTCCACCATAAGCCCGGTTAGCAGTCGTCCAGTTCCTCGATAACCTAGACCTCTTATACTCTGCAATCGTCCGGTTCTTCTTCTTCTTCTTCCTCTTCCTCTCTTGTTGATAAAGGCAATAACTTACTGTTTCTGTAGATGCTTGAAACTAGCTGGTCATGCCATTGGGCAGCTAGATCAAGGCAATTGGCATTGCTCGCATATGAAACAAAATTAGGTGCTCAAAGTTGGCATATATGTCCTGCAGGATGACAACGTTACAACATTATGCTGTTGATAAAGGTCTTGCCAAAAAACTATAAGATATAAGCTATATAGCAAGTGCATTTTCTGACACCAAATCGATTAAAAAAAAAAAAACAAAACAAAACAAACTCAAGAACCTCGATAAATATATAAGACATTCGAACACTATATAAATTATATTTTTGCAGTCACTTATCCGAATCCATTAACTACAAGTCTTGAAAAATAAAGGTTACTTGAGAAAGTTCGGTGAAACCTCTTCAACGCCCATTTGACATAACTACTAGTTTCTAATCGTACAATTAAGGAAACCCCATAAAATCCGAGAAGAAAAGAAGATACGGAAACACACACTAATATTTTTATGGAGAACTCATGGATGAAAGAGCAAAAAGCACAAAGAGATATGGCCCAACATGTCACGAGAAAACTATAAAGGAAAAATGACCATAACAAGTCTCAAAATCTAGATTTTATAAGAAAAGCATCTATAGTGGCGGATGTATGCAGGTTCAGTAATTATCAAAGAAGAAAACACACACAAGAACAGAGCCAATGATCATCCCATTACTTCATGGAAAAGCTAAGCAAAGCCCAAATGGATATGTCAACTATGTGATCGTATGAGTGTGAGACCAGCCTATTCTTGCAGCTACCCACGATTTGCTACAGAAAAAGTGCAGCGTTGCCTCGGATATTGCTGGACTTAACACATAGCATCTTGAAAGAACCCAAGGCGCAATAGAGCGGTGAGGAACAAAAGTGGCATTGGTCTTCCTAAGCGCCTCAAGTCTTTATTTGAGTGGATATCAAGCAATTTTATGCCTCCAAAAGATAAATATTTCATTTCCTTTTTATTCTTAAGAGTTATTTTATTTGCTTCCAAACTAAATTCTTAAATTCTTTTATTTTCTTTTCGTTGTTGCCAAAGTGGCACCAACGACCTACTAAATTCTTAAAAAAATAAAAAATAAAGGTGAATTCCATAGCTTACCTTTTCTCTACATGATTGATCCTTATTGGTCATGCAATTGGGCAACTAAATCTAGGCCATCGACATTGCTCACCTATGAAACAAAATTAGGTGCTCAAAGGTGGCTCAAATGTCATCTTTGTACAACAACATTACAGCATTATGATGATTATGTTGGACTTTACCAAGCAAGTATGAAATAAGAGCCTAAGCTATATAAAAAAATTGGTAGGATTTCGTAAATCAATCTGCACCTTGCCGTGAGACAAATTTGCATGATGAGAACACAAAAGAGCTTTAGATGTGATACACATCAGTATCAACAACAGCCTATTTCATCAAAACCGTCAAAACACAACTTGGCAATGTCATTCCATACGATCAGACGCCCATGAGGAACTTTGTATCCCTTGGGTTCTTATACCTCCATTTAGGAAAAGGAAAACCATCATGTGCTTCGATTCATATTTTTACGTAGCCCCATCAAAGTAAGGATGGTGAAACATTGTTATCTCTCAAGTTTGCAAAAGAACAACCATCTCCAAAGATTAGAGAGAAAGCATTGAGAAATTACAGATACAGTACACACATGAATCATTCCTCCCACAAATAAAGTAAGATTCCATATATTTTATAATTGATTCATGAAATTCAATTAGAATCAACAATAAAATCTAAGGACCTACCCTTGAAATCCCAATATCTAAACAAACTAAATATATCTCAATGGGCTCTCTCCGGTCTTAACGCATCTCGGTGAGTTCAATCTAGCATAAATAAAGAAAGAAGAAGTCCTACATGCAAGAACAACGTTTACAACAATAGAACAAATGGGAGATTAATCAAATACGTACACCACCTAGAAAATCACCAAAAGCAAAAGAAAGAATATGAAAAGCATCTCATTGAATTCAAATTAGCGACTAATACAAAACTATATCTTCTACTCCAATCTTAAGGGCAAAAGATGTGCCACTTGAACTAGAGCTCATTGGTCAGTCACCTCCTTTTTGGAGAGGGGAAAAAGGATAAATTTGGCAACATCTATGCCCTTAGTACAAATTGTATTACAAATTATAACATGGTAGATGATTGAACAAGAAAAAGTATGTTGACAAATCTGAAGGTTCAAGCACCCAAAAAAAAAAAAAAAAAATAAGAAAAAGAAAAAAGTGGAGGAATACAAATAAAGAAACCTATTGTTCAGTAAACTATGAGTTTCAAGAACCAGCATCAACAAAGCAAAGAATTCATCTTCATAGTCTAACACCTGTGGAGGAAGGGTCTTCTTAAAGCGATGCACAGTGGAACAACGCACAACCCCGAACATACAAGTTTGTGAAGTAAACAATAAGCGATTAATAGTGAGTTAGAAATTTGAGACTGAGAGGCTTGAGAGGTGCATAAAAACCATTACGGCTATTTGTTGCTCGATGCTGCAGATAACTTGAGTTATCAACTCTCAAATTGTGCAACAAGCAAGTGTAGAAGCAAGCAACGTTTAATAGCACAAGTTTCTTTGAATTATTAATAGAATCATATTAAAAGAACAAAAGATGAAACCAGAGCAAACAAAGAAGCATAGCATACACATTTAAATTCCTTATAGACATCCTGCATCGCACGGCTGCACATAAAGTTTTGAATTTCCTTAAGCGGCGCAAAAGATTTGAAGGGTCTTCCTAATTCCCAGATTATCCGAATGTTTTTATCAACGATGTTTAAGATGTCTCGTGGCAGACCTCAAACACTAAGTAAAGAGTGTCCCTCAACGACATTATCGTGCCAATTTCATAGAAAAAGCTACGTGCTACACCACCACGTTCTTGAGAAGATTTATAGAGATACATCAATCACAAAAATGAACAAAATGAATACGTTTTCCTCACTATATAACAAATATTGGAGGTCACGAATACGTTTCCAATGCTAAAAAACTACTTTCTGGGTCGTCAAGCTATCAAATTGACAACCTAAGAAATAAGATAAATAGCATTTGAGAAGTACTTTCAGCTGGGTTTGAAAGCAAAGTATGCGGTGAAGTTGTCGGGAAGAAGAAAAAAAAAAAAAAAAAAAAAATTTATATCATGAAACTTTAGTTTCATGATATAAAAGACATCATTTCACCATCAAAGCCAATGTTCACAGAAAGAAAACAACATATGCAAGCTCAACTCAAAATTACAGGGACGAAAACAAAGACCGGATCCATAAACAGCCCCAAAACACGAAAATACACAAAGACCCACGTACATACCAAGAGGATGTGCGTATGTGGGTCGGATCCGATTCGATTCGATCTAGGTCCGTCTATCTTCTCCTTCTCCTTCTTCTTCTTCCTCTTCTGTCTTGTTGATTTCGTTGTTTCTCGGGTGAGATCGAGAGAGAGAGAGAGTGAGAGAGAGTGATTTTATTTTGAGTCAGACTGTTTTTGGGACTTTGAGTCAGAAAGCCAAAAAAAAATTGGTATGAAAATTTCATAAAATTTCAGAAAATTAGCGCCAATTTCAGAGATGGCGCTAATTGCATTTGGTACAACCATTAGCGGCGACAACGATGCGCGCTAATTATCTCAAATAGCGGCCATGCAATATGTCGCCGCTATTTAGGTATTTTTTTTTAATAAGCAAATTATACTTACAATTTTTGTTCTGCGGCGATGAAACGTTTTCGTAAATTTATACCCACTGGCCCAGCACAATTGTAATGCCAACTCTGTCTACAAAAGAAAACAAACAGGGAAATAATCCATCATAACAAAATAACAACGATTCACGACGCTAACATCGCCACGAAGAGAAAGACCAAATCAGCGTTAACGCCATTTGGTTGTGCTTTAATTTCTTTTGGTTCCGAGCGAAGAGAAGGAGCCAAATCAACGTTAAAACCAAAAGCAGAATTGCTAAAAGAACAATTGTGCAGCAATAATAGAAACGGCAGAGACAGAGAATTGTGCAGCAATTTAATTTCAATTGTGCAGCAAGCCAAAAGAACAAGCAGAGAATTGCTAAAACCAAAAGCAGAGCGGATGGAGAGATAGAGAACTGCGTTAGAGAAAGAAAAGGAAAATAGAGAAGAAAGAATAAATGATGGTTTAAAATTAAATTTTAAACCATCCGATGGTTTAAAATATGCCATCCTAGATCTATATTATATTATATTATAATATAATATAATATAATGATAGTTTAATTTCCTTTGAGATATGCCATCCGATGGTTTAAAATTTTAAAATTTTAGTGTTTCACTTAAAACGATGGTTTTAATATCAAATTTTATTTTGATATGCCATCCTACTTAAAGCTCTCCAATTATATTATATTATATTATAGACAAATGCTTGATTTTATTAAAAGTTCATCCTCCGCCATTTTAATCCTAGCGACATAGTCAATTTTTCAAAAATATATTAATTTATTGTTTAAAGTCTATTAATTTTAAAATGGACTATGCCACCTAGGATTAAAATGGCCAAAAGATAGACTTTTAATGAAATAACATTTCTCTATATTATATTATATTAGATATTAGATATTAGATTATATTAGATTAGATATTAGATTATATTATAAATAAATAATTAATTATAAAATAATACAAAATCCAAAGATAATATAAGATCAATATAACTATGGCACTAAGATAATATAAAAGCTTACAGTTTAGTTGAATGTTCGATCGAACCTAGAATTGTATCCAATTTGATCTATCAATTGATCATATCATGATCAATCGAACTAATTTATTAGGATCGATCGGATGTTTGTTTTTAATTTTTCTCTTGTAATATGTTTTTATTATTATAATATTAACTAAAAATTTCTATTTAATAAATTTTTATGATAAAGATCTTTAAGTTGATAGTTATCTTATAATTAATTATAAAATAATACAAAATCCAAATATAATATAAGATCAATATAACTAAGACACTAAGATAATACAAAAAGCTTACAAACCTTCAATTATATCCAGTTTGAACTATCAAATTATTCATATCACGATCAGTCGAACTAATTCACTGGGATCGATCGGATGTTTGATCGAACATTTAATCCTATCACGATCAATCGAACTAATTCATTAGGATCGATCGGATGTTTAATTGATCATTTGATCCTATCACGATCAATCGAACTAATTCACAAGGATCGATGAAATGTTTGACCGATCATTTGATCATATCGTGATCAATCGAACTAATTCCTTAGGATCGATCAGATGTTTGATCGATCGTTTGATCCTATCACGATCAATCGAACTAATTTACCTGGATCGATCGGATGTTTGATCGATCATTTGATCTTATCACGATTAATCAAATTAATTCAGTAGGATCAATCGGATGTTTGATCAATAATTTGATCCTATCACGATCAATCGAATTAATTTAGTAAAATCGATTAAACATTTGATTCTATCAAGATCAATCGAGCTAATTCATTAGGATCGATCAGATGTTTGATCGAACATCTGATCCTATCACGATTAATCGAACTAATTCATTAGGATCGATCGAATGTTTAATCGATCATTTCAACATATCACGATCAATCAAACTAATTCATTTAGATCGATCGGATGTTTGATCGAACATTTGATCTTATCATGATCAATCGAACTAATTCATTAGGATCAATCGGATGTTCAATCAATCATTTGTTCTTATCATGATCAATCGAACTAATTTATTAGGATCAATCGGATGTTCGATCAATCATTTGTTCTTATCACGATCAATCGAACTAATTCATTAAGATCATATCACGATCAATCGAACTAATTCACCTGGATCGATCGATCATTTGATCCTACCACGATCAATTGAATTAATTCACCAAGATCCCTCGATTGTTTGATCAAACATTTAAATAAGAATAAGAATAAGAAATAGAAAACTTCAATAATAATTAATAAGAGAATTTGTTCTCTTTAAAAGGAAAAAATAAATATTGATTTTTTTATAAAAAATACGAATAGAAAATAGAAAATAAAAAAAAGAAAAAATTCACCAATAATTAATATAAAAGAAATAATGACATATTATTGGAGGTGAATTTTTGGTAAATAATATTTTCTATTATATATGTAAGGTCAATAGCATTGCCCCAATATTTATAATTTAATTAATTAATTTTTTTTTTTATTATTTTTTTTTCAGTGGTAAATAGCGGCAACTTTATATCGCCGCTAATAGGCCAAGTATCTTTTTATTTGTTTTTATGCGGGCGATTAGTGGCAACTACAAACGTTGTTGCTATTGATCCTCCAATAGCGGCAACTTTTAAAGTTGCCGCTATTAGGTCCTCAATAGCGGCAACTTCATGTTGCCGCTACTAGGCCAAGTATTTTTTTATTTTTTTTGTCTGGACGATTGTGATAGTTGCCGCTATTGATACTCCAATAGCGGCAACATAGAACGTTGCCGCTATTAGGCCATTAATAGCGGCAACTTAAAGTTGCCGCTATTAGGCCAAGTATTTTCTTATTTCATTTTTGTTTGGACGATTAGCGGCAACTACGAAGGTTGCCGCTATTGATTCTCTAATAGCGGCAACTTAAAGTTGCCGCTATTAGGCCAAGTATTTTCTTATTTGATTTTTGTCTGGACGATTAGCGGCAACTACGAAAGTTGCCGCTATTGATTCTCTAATAGCGGCAACTTTCAATGTTGCCGCTATTAGGCCCTCAATAGCGGCCACTTTAAGTTGCCGCTATTAGGCCAAGTATTTTTTTTATTTGTTTTTTGTCTTGACGATTAGCGGCAACTACTAAAGTTGCCGCTATTGATCCTCTAATAGCGGCAACTATCAACGTTGCCGCTATTAGGCCCTCAATAGCGGCAACTTTATGTTGCCGCTATTAGGCCAAGTATTTTTTATTTTCTTTTTGTCTTGACGATTAGCGGCAACTACTAAAGTTGCCGCTATTGATCCTCTAATAGCGGTAATGTTTAAAGTTGCCGCTATTAGGCCCTCAATAGCGGCAACTTTATGTTGCCGCTATTAGGCCAAGTATTTTTTTATTTGTTTTTGTCTTGACAATTAGCGGCAACTACCAAAGTGGCCGCTATTGATCCTCTAATAGCGGCAACTTTAAACGTTGCCGCTATTAGGCCCTCAATAGCGGCAACATTATGTTGCCGCTATTAGGCCAAGTATTTTTTTATTTGTTTTTTTGTCTTGACGATTAGCGGCAACTACCAAAGTTGCCGCTATTGATCCTCTAATAGCGGCAACTTTTAAAGTTGCCGCTGTTGCGCTCCTAATAGCGGCAATAGATTGTTGCCACTAATTGTGTTTAAATAGCGGCAACTGAAATCGCCGCTATTGAGTGCCTAACAGCGGCAACTTGTTAATGTTGCCGCTGATGGGTAGTAAATAGCAGCAACACGAGTCGCCGCTATTAGTGTTGCTGCTAAATATCGTATTTCTTGGTATTTAGCGTCCGCGATTAGCGGCGACAATAAAGTCGCCGCTAATGGCCTCTCATTAGCGGCAACTTTTAGTAGTTGCCGCTAATAACCCCTCATTAGCGGCAACTTTTGGGTCGCCGCTAATAATTTGGTTGCTAATGACCAAATTTCTTGTAGTGGTGACATTACCCTACAACATATGCACTATTATATCTGTAAAATCTAATATAAAAGATGTAATTGTTTCTATCTATTTCACTTGAATTGGGTATGGTTTTGCCTCTCGAAAGAGGGATCTTGACTGTGTCTTTTGGGGACCAGTGTTAATCAGGTAGAGAGAGACAATTTCTTGCTTAATACGGTTATAATAAAGTTTCAACCCATTCGAAGTAGTAGGGGTGTCAATACGGTTATGGTTAGTAGTTATTGGCAAAAACCGGTAACCGTAACTTTTTTTTTTTTCAAAATTGAGCCTTTTTTTTGGGGTTTTTTTTTTTAATTTTTTTTTTTTTTAATCACTGTAGCATTTTTTTTATCCTCAATTGTTTCCAACTTGGTAATCCAACGGCCCATATTGGATTTTAAAACAATATTCAAATCTTTTTTTTGAAACTTAAAAAAAAAAAATTCATAAAAATAAGGGAAAATGTATAATAAGTTCCTAGGTCAACCCTTCAAAATTTAAAACTTCCTGAGTTTTTTTTTTTTTTTTTTCGAAAATTTACTCCCAGTGTCAATTAAAATGACAATAAAATTCTTGCCGTCAAAATTTTTTAACAGCTATTAGGGTCACTTAAAACTCACCGTTTTACCTGATTAAAATATTAATTTAATTTAAAAAATTAAATCTAAAAACTAAAAAAAATTAAAAAAAATTGAAAGGTGGCTAGGGGTGGCTGCGGCCACCCCCAGGGGATTTGGGGTGGCCTCCAAACCACCTGGGGGTGGTCGCAAGCCACCCCAAGGGTAGGCAAACCACCCCCAGTGGCCACCCTTCAATTTGTTTTGTTTTTTTTTAAAAAAAAAATTTTAGATTTTATTTTTTAAGTTAAATTAATAAAAAATTAATATTTTAATCAGATAAAACAGTGCGTTTTGAGTGGCCCTAACGGCTGTTAAAAAATTTTGACAACAGAGATTTTATTACCATTTCAATTGACTCAGGGAGTAAATTTTCAAAAAAAAAACTCAGGGAGTTTTAAATTTTGGAGGGTTGACTCAAAGGGTTATTATACATTTCCCTTAAAAATAAATTGAGATTGGATCGTATCAATGATTCAGTTTTTTTTTTTAAAAAAAAAAAAAAAAAAAAATTGTTACGAATGGTTCAAAAAATGGTTAAGTTTTTTTTTTTTTTCTTTTTTTCAAAAAATGGGTAATTGGTTAAATTTCTTTTTTCAAAAAATGGTGAAAACATTTTTCAAGAAATACATCAATACAGCTTCACTTATTGTTAGAAGTAATACATTATTGAGTCTAATGTCAATTACATAATTTGATATTATATAATCATATGATCTCATTAAATTAGATCATATGATTAATGATTTAAATTATTATCATATTTGCTTACAATCTTTTTTTTTTTCTTTTTGAATTGAACTTATTATCTAATGGTGTTATGGTAATGCTCAAACTCCTAAGCCCTAAATTCCTAATAATCTAATGGTCATACACTCATACTTAAATTATATGATCATATTCTCTCGCAAATCACAATTCATATTAATATAATAAAACTATCTTGGATCTAAGAATCTAAGATGTGATATATGTTTTCTAAGTATAAAGTATCCAATAAATAATAATGCTTTGATTCAATTGTGGTTATAAGTAACCTATTGTTTAATTCAATTGTGATTATCATTGTACATGAATAATATGAATCATATGATTAATTTGTAGACTTATGACTTATGAGTTATGTCATATTATATATGTATTATTTGTTATTATATAATCATATGATTTAATGATCAATTCATCATGTGATATATTCATATCAATTATAGTGATAATATATAAATTACTAAAATTATAATGATAATACATTAATACTTCAATTATGGTTATAAGTAACACATTGTTTCCAATGCCAATTACTTAATTTGATATTATACGAATCACATTATCATTGTACATTAATAATATGATTAACTTGAATAAAGTATTTGAATTTCATTGAATCATATGATTAAGTATTGATCTTATATATTTATATTATTCAATATGCATAATTGCATATTGAATAATGCAATTATAAATCTCTAGATACTTAATTGTTCTAGATACTTATATATTTATATTATTCAACTAAGTCTCTAGATACTTAATTGTTCATTGTTGTATTAGTATGAACTTACATACTTATGACTTATGAGCATATATGAATAATTTGTTATTATATAATCAAATGATTTAATGATTAATTGATCATATGATATAATCATATAAATTATAGTGATAATATATTAATACTCAAATGGTGATTTAATTATCTAAAACAAAAATGTGATTTAATCATGAGAAATGCTTCAGTGCAATAAAATGTTCATATTTGGCCCATTTTTAGTGACGTGGTAGATGGACAATCACATGAAAGAGATGATTGAAATTTAAAATTTGAATTTCAATCATCTCTCCTTCACTAAATATTTGCCAAATGTGGGCATTATACTGCACTATAGCATACCTCTTTAATCATTAATGATCAATTGATTATGTTATATATATAAATTTTATTATAATTATAATTATAAAAATATATTACATAAAAAGCGGTTAGCGGTTACGATTAATAAACCCCATAATCGCTAACTTCTAGTTGATTATAGCGGTTAGTGGTGATGGCGGCTGGCGGTCATAGCGGTTATTGCGGTTAGCAGTTACGGTTAATAAACCCCATAACCGTTAACTACTAGGCGGTTATAGTGGTTAGCGGTTATGGCGGCTAGCGGTCAAAGCGGTTATAGCGGTTAGCGGGCAGTGAATAACTGTCCGCATTGACACCCTTGCGAAGTAGAAGACCTAGTCCAGGTGTAATTATGCTTTTTAGGCCTACAAATAGGCATGGACCTCAGGTATAACTTTAGATTGAATTATTGTGCATTGAGAATATATTACTCAGAAGTATTGATTTAGGCATCAGAGGGAGACCCATCTTGCACCCTCGGCCTTATTTAATGATCAAAACATTTGTTTGTAATTTTTTATTATTTTCCAAGTGTCGGGGGGAAGATTGGATGTTTGATAGAGTTTTCTGCATTTCCCATTTGATGGGGCGTCAGAACGGGCATCAGGGCATGTGACGGGACTCGAGGATAGCTCCCTGCCTTCTCGTCAGATGGCATGTCAGAACAGGCTAATGTTGGGACATAAAAGGAGGCTCCATGTTTTTTCGTCAGATGGCACGTCAGAACGGGCTCATGACGGCACTCAAATGGCACGTCATGACGGGCTTGTGACGGGACTCCAGAAGAAGCTCTCACCTTTCTTGTTGGATGGCCGTCATGACGGGCTCATGACGGGTATTCAGATCTAGTCGTTTTACTCTTTGCATCTTAACGAGGATTAATTCCCGTTATGACGGGTATGGTTCAAAATATTAAATTTTGGCCTTCCTGTCATGACGGAAGATAATCCCTGTTAAGACAAAAAGAAATAAAACTGCAAATTCTATTAATACTTGTCTTGTTTTCAGAACTCCTTGAACCTCTCCATTTTCATTTATGCTCTTCTGAATTTGGAAGTTCTCAGTGAATTAGGTTGTGATATTTTCCTCATAGAGGTGATATCCTTCACCATTGTTTGTACCAAGTAAGGCTGCCTAAAAAGCTTTGTTCTTTCGCTTACTTAGGGTTTGTGTTGAGAATGAAACCACACCATACGCTTCCGCAACCATATGAATCCATTTTTGGAATTCTACCACAATATTTTTCTTTTGTGCTTATTCATTGCTGATGGTTGCTACAACGTTGTTATTCTATTTTATGAAACCTGTGATGAAAGTTCTCCTGACTGAGTAGTGAGCCGTCTTTCATAAGTCTCAGCTTCATTATATTTTATTATTTTATTTTAGCCCCTATTAAGATATATTCCTGGATCCGCCACTGCCTAAATTAAGCCTATGGGGGTGGTTTCGGCCACCCCCCAAAAATCATTTTAGGGGTAGCCGAACCACTTCTAAGGATCCTTGGGGGTAGTTTGGCCACCGCCTAGCTGGCCATGAGGCAAAGGGGTGGCTCCTTGCTTCATTTTTTTTTTTTTTTTTTTTCATTTTTAATTGTTTTAGTTATTTAGTTATTAATTTAATTTTTAATTTTTTTTATTTTAATACTACTTTTTGCTACGTGTCAGCTTTTTATTGGGCTGACGTGGACTTCTATCAATTTTTGTGACGGAAGTTGGACGGGGTGCTAACTCCATTTTAATCAATAATTGAGGTATGATTTGCAATACGAATTGACACTGAGGTGGGTAAAAATAAAGTTATTAAACCACTGAAGGAAAAGGTATTTAACCATATTTTTAATTCCGCATTATTTTTGTTAAACACCTATTCACCTACCTCTATGTGTATTTTGGAGTCTAGTTTATATTTTCACCATCAACTCAATGAGACGTTTCATTAAGTGTTGTTACCCTTACCGGATCCATTAATTGTACATTTTATTCAAGTAGATCCATCTGAACCTTCAGACCTAGGTAATGGTAAAAATTTGGTATAAACCAGGGAGCACTTTTTGCTTTGGACCCTATATTGACGATCAACTCATATGAACTTTAAGACAAAATACTAACTACTGTGAAGAAGCCAGGCATCCCTCAACTATAATTTATTGGGAGAATTTCAACATGCTTTATTCATCGTTTTACCCCTTATTTATACATAACATCACTAATTATCCTAATACAATTCAATGACTAATGAACTTATCACTAAACCCAACGGTAAAGATTAGAATGAGATTACCCAAACCCCACCCGTAACAACTTCTTTCTTATCAATGAATTGATAAGATTTTTATTCTCAAATATCTAGCCCAGATTCTCATCATGACAATTTTACTCTTAGACATTAGTCGAGTTTTCTGCTTGACCCGTTGTCGAGTACTTGCGTATGAACTTGAGCAATTTCTTCACAATCGTGAGCAATTTCTTCACAATCCAAGAGAGCGGACGAATTATTTGAACCAAACCAACAAACGCAAACACTCCCTGCCAAATGATTGAAAATATAGCGAAGACCGTCTCAGATGTACCTGAGAAATCCATCGGGGTCACTAAATGGATTGCCTGAATATAGCTAAGTGTCATGAAACAGACGGAGATAGTCAAGGCTAATGTCAAAAGCCATATAAAGAACTTGTTCCTAAGAGGAAATCCACTAATGACCAAAAGTATGACGGACACAGATGCCAAGAAAGAGGCGGTATTGCAAGTTAAGAAGAATTGGTAGTCTTCATGATCCTGATAAGAAAGAACAGTTGTGCCGGCTTTACATATATTATCTTCCGTACAATGGAAACCTCTCATTGGTGTTGTTCTAGTTTCTTGCCAAACTCCCCCTGGTGGGCTGATCCCAGCTTGGAAAGCCATGGTTGCAATAACAGTAGCTACTACCATCAATGTACCACGTGCTTCCTGGATCCAATTTTCCTCGTGCCTCAAGTGTAATGATGAACGAATGCGCTCCCACCATCCCCTAAACCTTGAGTGAGATGGTTGTGCTTCATCAACACCATTACTACTCAGTGTTGGTGATAGGGAAGGGTTTCGATTCGTTGATCTTCTGACACCAGCTTCCTTGAGAATGTTTTGGATTTCAAACCATTTCACATCTCTTGGATAGACGTAGGTCTCTAAGACATCTAAAGCTGTGAGACCAATCTTCTTCATGGCATTAGCCTCTCCTTTTATTTTTGAAAATGAAAGTATGTATTTTATTGCCTGCATAAAGTCGCCCGCATAAAGTCAATTGTCTATTGTTTCATCAAACAACTAGCAGAAATTCTAAAAGCACTTCTACAAAACAACTCCAACTAAATTTAACTGAACCACATTGAATGATCTCTCTTGAGTTATTTATTAGAAGAACCGCATCAAACAAAGGGATCGTGATTTTTTTGAACTTATTGTACGAATATATATATAGCTTTTATCAATTTAAAATTTTAATTAGTCCTACTTTATGAATACCAACAGACTAGTGAAACAGGGATGGAAAAACAAAAAGTAGATCTAAAATAATTTCTATGTCATCATATATAACTTAGAAAAAAAAAAAAAAATCTCTTTTAAGAGAGTAGCCATTGATATTGTTAGCGCACCTGCTTTTGCTTGAGCATCACTGCTAAATGCAATATGGAGTTGCCATCGTGGTCTTTGGAGCTGAGGAATGATTCATTACCATTAGCCAATTCCACTAACAACTTCAGAGCATCGAGATGATTATATCGTATACACAAGTGCAATACACTGTCTCCTTTGAGATTCGTCAAGATGGACTCTTCTCGAGCTTTAATCAACTTTTCTATGATCTCTATTCTTCCTCTCATTGCAGCTAAGTGGATAGGAATTCTCCCATCTTGATCACGAGCTAAGCAAGCATTTATATTTGTTTGCAACAATGCTTGTACTATCTCAGTGTGGCCCTCAGCAGACGCCAAGTGAAGAGGGGTTTGTCCCAGCGAGTCTACCTCTTTTGCAAATTTAGGCTTCTTGCTGACAAGAATTTTACTAAATTCAAGGTGGCCATGCAAAGTAGATAAGTGCAAGGGGGTCTCACTAAAAGATGTGAGTGAAACTCTATCAAGGATGCGTGCATCGCTTTGGATCAATGTGGTTAAGGTGCTTATACACCCATTCCTTGAGGCTTCATAAAGTGCAGCCATACTGGCTTCCTGATACATTTTTCACTTGTGAATGTGAAGATTGAAGAAACTACTATAAGAACTTATATAGACTTGCTAGAGGTCATTGGTCTTCATGTGAGCTACTAAAAAAAAATATACGGCGGACCCACCAGGCAAGGTATTTAAATAAAGCAATCATTCCCCCATTTTCATTAACCAATGTTGTGTTTGCCATGCATCCTTAGTTGTTGCCTTCATTTTGCTGTTGGGTTTCCTTTTTCCTTTTCTTAATTGTTTTTGGTTCATTCGTGTTGTTTATTGTTGAAGTTCAATAATGCTGCTTTGCTCATTTGGACAGCTCTTAAAACATGCCTAGCAAGATGCGATTTCGAATGTCATAAAAGCTTTGGTTTCCCTTACTGGACACCATTGGTTTTTAAATGAGAAGGTCAAAGGCCTGATACAACAATTGGTAGAGCAAGGGTCATGGATTTGAGTCACGGGAGCCTCATGTTGAGGTTCAATAATGCCGCTCTGCTCACTTGGATGGTTCTTAGAACATGCCTTGTGGGGTATGATTTCGAATGCCATAAAAGGCTTTGCCTTCCCTTATTGGACACCAATTGGTTTTTAGATGAGATGGTCAAAGGCCAGATTCAACATTTATGTATTTGCTTAGAAAAAGTGGAGGGGACAAGAAAAAGATACGATATTATTTTTTCACATTCTTAAATCGTTATTTTTTTAAAAACACACTCCAAATGAGAAATAAGAAGAATTCAGCAAATTAAATACCTAATTTCATTACATTTAAGGTTGCCCACGATTAAAGAGAGTACGGCACTCAATAGTTTCTAATGAAATAGGAGATGTGTTGGATATTTCTATCTAAGTATTTGATTGGCTTCATTCACTGACTAAAACTTTGTAAGTTGTTTTCTTCAATTCTGGAGATTTTCGTAACATTTACAGGAAGCTACTGCCCACAAGCTCAAACACTGAGTTTGGATGCTTAGAATCCAATCTCAACCGTTCACAATGAAGACTCATGTGTTTTGAACATCCCTGCAGAGTTTCAGCTCAATTAGATCACAAACGATCATCAATCAAAGTTATTGATCAAGGACCGAAAGAATTTCCAAATTCAGGGGATTTTATGGGGGAACAGTTTCGGGAGGTCAGTGACTACTATACACCGGCCGTATAGGGGTGACAATGCATGCGGTTTTCTAATCGCCTGCTAACCGCTATAACCGCTAACCTTTTAACCGTCTTAACTACTTAATCGCTATAACTGCCTAGCGGTTAGTGGTTAGCAGTTATTGGGTTTATTAACCGTAACCGCTAACCGCCTTTTTATATAATATATTTTTATAATTACAATTATAATAATACTTATACATATAACATAATCAATTGATGATTAAATCACAATTTTTTTCTTAGATAATTAAATCACAATTTGAGTATTAATATATTATCACTATAATTTATATGATTATATCACATGATCACTTGATCATTAAATCATTTCATTATATAATAGCAAATTATACATATATAATATTACATAACTCATAATTCATAAGTATTCAAGTTCATACTAATACAACAATTAAGTATCTAGAGACTTAGTTCCAATGTATGTTATAAATTTATAAGTTCATATATGTTATAAATTATAATTATACTTTATAAATATATGCAATTATGCATATTAAATAATATAAATATATAAGATCAATACTTAATTATATGATTCAATAATAATTCAAATACTTATTAAAGTGAATCATATTATTAATGTACGATGATAATGTGATTCATATAATATCAAATTAAGTAATTGACATTGGATTAAGCAATGTATTACTTATAACCACAAATGAAGTATTAATGTATTATCATTCTAATTTACATGATTATAAAATAACAAATTATACATATATAATATGGTATAAATCATAAGTATACCAATTCATACTAATATAGCAATTAAGCACCTAGAGGCTTAGTTCCAATGTATGTTATAAACTTATAACTCTATATATGTTATAAATTATAATTATACATATATGCATATGAATAATATAAATGTATAAGATCAATACTTAATCATATGATTCAATAACAATTCAAATACTTTATTCAAGTTAACCATATTAAATTTTAATGGGTTATGATTTATATTTAAGAATTTTTTTTTTTTTTTTAAAGTACCAGTAAATGTAAATTTGGGGTCAAATATTTTTTATTTTTCAATATGTGCTTTTTTCATAGCAATTTGGCACAAGAAGACACTAAAAATGCAAAAAACAAATGACGTGATCCAAAGAAAAAAAAACCCAAAACTGAAAATTGGTTATATATTTATCTTGAGAAAGCCCAAAAAAAGCTAAAAACGCCCAATTTTCAAAAAGCGTTTATAGCGGGCAGTTATATGTTTTACTAACCGCTAACCAGCGGTTAGTAGCTAACCGCTAACTGTTAGGTGGCTACGGTTACAGTTAGTGAAATCTAAAAACTGTTAAGGTGGTTACGATTAGAGGTTTTTGCCAATAACCGCTAATCGTAACCGCATTGACACCCCTACAGCCGTACGCCACTACGGTCGACCGCTCATTGTTTGAAAAGAGGTTAGTATCTTTCGTACGCCAACTAGTCAACCGCTGTTCTTCATCGCTAAAGTTACTTTTCACTCAGTGTGTTTCGTACGCCTACCGGTTGACCGCTCGCCTCTAAGGCTAAAGTTACTGTTCAATCAGTGTCTTTCGTACACCTACCGTGTGACTAGGAGTAAAGAATTGTTTATATTTTCTTCCATGCTTGGTTCTCTGATTGTCTCCTTGCATTATGGGATTCCCATTCTTTTAGTGGAAACATGGAGACTTGTTGTGCATGTCAAGTGGCTAGTGGAAGGTGGTAGAGATTCCCACTCACTAGTGGAAGGATGCATGAGGTGTTTGTGACTTGGCTGAAGTGGTTGAAAGGCGGTTAGCACTTAATCAACTTTGAGATAGTTGATCAATAGACTTAGCCAAAGCAATGCCTTTTTTCTTTTTGTGAGTAATCAACTTTGTAAAAAGTTCATTTGCACCCTGGGGCACATATGGAATTTTATAAAAAATTAGGAATATAAAAGTTATTTCGTTCATTTGTTGTTTGATCTAACCCTAATTTAATGAAATTGCTAAATTAAGAATTTTTATGCATCAAAGAGTAATTACAAATATGATGAAAATTAAGGATTTAGGTGAAGGTTTTTCTAATTTTTTTTTTTTAATTTTTTTTATTTCGCAGTTTACATGTCTGGATATTTGTGCCTAAACACTGAGAGGTTTAATTAGTTGAAAGGCAGCCTTGGCCACTTGCGAGATTGAATGATTGAGGGTTATATGTATTAAGAAAAATATTAGTTTAGTGAACTCAATGGAAAGAAATTCTCAAAACACAATTTGAATGAAATCTGTCTATAATATATCTGTCATCCAATGGTTGCCATTTCAAGGCAAAATAACGTGTCGATAAGACTTGAGATTTCACATACTTTGGGCTGAAAGCCTGAAAAGTTGAATCGGATTATGGATTACGTTGATTCAACTTCAAATCAAATCTGTCATTCCCTACTTTCATAGGCTCGAAAGAGTTTCAATCACAATGAGTTTCATTCCCTACTTTCGTAGGTCCGAAAGAGTGTTTTTCTTTTTTTTTTTTAACATGTCCGCACAAGAGGGGTAAGGAGGATTCGAACTAGTAACTTTCGCTTCATTAGGCATGATCCCAGCCAATTTAACTACCTCCTCTTAGAGACGACCTAAAAGAGTTTTAAAAAGAGTTTCAATCACAATTTGATTAAAATATTAAAATAATAATACATATGTAAGAATAAGATTTTAAAATTATTAGCAGTTCGAACAATTTGAGAACATGGCTGCCCTTTGCATATGTACGAATATAAAAAAGTTAAATATTCTTATGTGGAAATTTTTATAATAATACATATGTAAGAATATTAAAAGTTATGATTTTTTTTCAAAACAATTAATGTGGAAATTTTTTCAACATTTTTTTCTTCTTCTCATTTTTATGTTTTTAGGAGACTTCCCTTTGCAATTGCTGACCAGCTGGCTTTGCTAGGTGCTAAAAAGATTTCTCCAGGCAATTGGACATCGCATTAATCAACTTTGAGAAAGTTGTTTCTTTTTTTCTTCTTGTGAGTAATCAACTTTGAGAAAGTTGATCAATAGACTTTGCCAAAAGCAATGCCTTTTTTTCACCCTGGGGCACATTTAGAATTTTATATAAATTTAAGAGTATAAAAGTCATGTCGTTTGATTTAAACCCAAACTTAAAGTTTGATTTAACCATAAACCTAATGACACAGATGATATTGCAAAAGATTGAAACTTAAATATAATAAATTAAAAGTTTTTAAACTTAATTTAAAGAGTAATTATAAATATGATGAAAATTAAGGAGTTGGGGAAGTTTTTCCTAATTTTTTTTTTAGTAAGGTCTTGGAAAAGTGACGACTCGTGATTTCCCAGTTTACATGCATGGATATTTGTGCCTAAACACTGAGAAAGGTTTAATTAGTTGAAGGGTGGCCTTGGCCGCCTGCGAGATTGAATGACTATGTGTGACATGTGTTGAGGAGGAAGCAGTAGAAAATTAATTATAAACTTTACAATTAACAAATATTGAATTATAGAAAAATATTCTAACAAGACAAATTATCTTCCTTGTCATACTCTAGTATAATCCTAGAGAACCCTACTCTCCGGTCCGGCCCTAAAGCTCCACTTTTATAGCCTCTAATAAAAATTTAACACATCATCAAAAAGCAGTATATAGAATAGAAATAAGAACACCCGAAAACGAGAATTGAATTTTATGCGGAATAATTATTAATAGTATGATATATTAAAATATATGATTCCGTATAATATTTTATTGTGTTTATTTTTATTGAATATTGTCTTTATTATTTCTATGTAAGAGTCTTGATGACTCAGCCCTAATGTATATTTCAATAAGAGCTGATGACTCAGCTCTAGAAAATATTGTAATAATTTGCCTATTTAAAGGCTATTATGTTATGAATAAAGCAAACAGAAAATTAATCCAAACTTTATGTTTGGAAAGGTTTTAGGTTCCCTTCAACGAATCTAAAGGGTCTAGGTTCCCTCAAAACCTAACAATCTATCCTATTACACGTATGTAAAAGCATTCACATAACATTGGTATTAGAACCAATGGATGGAGTCCTCAAGGTGCCACAACAAGTACTATTACCACATCTACTACCATCACAACCAACAAATATCCAAAAATTAAAGGCTTCCAAACGTTCAGAACCACCATCGCCATTGTCCGCCACAGTGCCGCCATCCTCTCCTAGCACCTTGTCAATCCAGTGGCGCTGGGCACAGCCACACTCTGTCCAGTTCAAACCCAACACCCGTCGCGCGACACCGCCCCGATCCAGATCACCGCGTTACAGCCTCCCTGTGCCGCCAGTCTCACAACCCCTGTGCACTGTCATGCCAAATTGGCTATTGTTCCCACAAACCAGTGCACAAGAATCACTTTTGAGGGTTGTGAGAAAGAAGAAAACTAAATTCGTTTCCTTTGTAACAAAAAAAAAAAAAAAAAAATAGTGTGTATGACGTTATGCCAAAGTCATGAAGGAAGGAGAAAATTGGGTCAAGGAGGAAATTTGAGATTTCGGTGGAAAAAAGAAAAAAAAAAGAAAAAGTTGATGGGAAAGAAAAGAAGCAAAAGGTCCTGCTAGAGAATTAAAGGGAGAAAATTCATGGTTATAGTAGTATTTTATTATTTATAATTGCTAAGTGTTATTTATTCAGCAGATCGACAGATGCAGTTCCAAGAGCAAGATTATTTGAAGAATAAGATTTGAAGAACCTTGAGGACAAGGTCCTCTTCAAGGGGAAAGGAATGTTACGAGAATTGAGTTTTATGCGGAATAATTATTAATAGTAGGATATATTAAAATATATGATACCGTAAAATATTTTATTGTGTTTATTTTTATTTAATATTGTGTTTATTTATTTCCATGTAAGAGTCTTGATGACTCAGCCCTAGAAAATATTGTAATAATTTGCCTATTTAAATGATATTATGTTATGAATAAAACAAGCAGAAAATTAATCCAAACTTTATGTTTGAAAAGGTTTTAGGTTTCCTTCAACGAATCTAAAGGGTCTAAGTTCCCTCAAAACCTAGCAATCTATCCCATTACGTGTATGTAAAAGCATTCACATAACATCTCATCTATCTCTTTTTCGAGAGCCTCAAGGTTTTAGGTTCCCTTCAACGAATCTAAAGGGTCTAAGTTCTCTCAAAACCTAACAATCTATCACATTACGTGTATGTAAAAGCATTCACGTAACATCTCATCTATCTCTTTTTCGAGAGCCTCATCGAGGCCACGATTTCAAACATAGCACTTTGGATCTCCGTTCTCTAGTGGTCCTTATGAGTTTTACACGACAACCGAAATTGAAGGTATTCTCATAATGCAATGCAATAGGGTCACGGCCACAAGGGTCAACTATATAGTCTTCCATCATATAGTCGTTTAGAAATTTGACTGAAGTTTCTCATCTGAGATCCTCAAAGCAGCTTTAACGTAATGCTCATAATTATGCATATAAATTAGCTGAGTGCAACTTCTGTGGGGATGTGGCACAAAAGGGTGTGGTTGTGCCACCAATCAGAAGTTGCCATATAAATTTATCATGCCAAACTTAAGCTTAGGAAAAAGAACACAACCACACCTCATCATACCAAATTTGAATTAAAAAATTAATTAATTTTTTTAAAAAAAATAAACAAAATTAAAAGGGCAACCACCAAGTGGGGGAGGAGAAGTCACCCCAGAGGGAGGTGGAGGTTGCTCGCCGCCACCCTCTCCCATTTGGGGTGGCACGTGGCCATTCCCATGGGTGGTTAGGGTGTCGCGTGGCCACCCCTAAGCCATGGGGGGTGGCCGCGCGCCACCCCAGATGTGGCCGGGGTGGCGGCTAGCCACCTCTGGGGTGGATCCTCTCCCATTTGGTTTTTTTTTTTAAAAAAAAAATAAAACCTAATATAATTAGGTGGTTTGTTTGTTTGTTTTTTTTTTTTTTTTTTTTTCTTAACATGTTCCATGCTGAGATGTCAACTCTTCATTAGTAGTTTTGTGGACCATTCTCATTAAAGTTATTCTCAAATTAGCCTCGATGGAGTTGAATTGTTGGATACCAATTCATTTTTTGTTAAATCAGAGAGGACCTTCCTTGTGAGATCCTTAACATAGTGAAACTGGAGATTAGGAGAAATATGTAGGCTACTCGACACCGTTTTAACTAGTTGCATAGAGGGGTACCATTTTAATATGTAAGGAGTATACCTCTACCAACCCGAGCGGGATATTCACCTTTTAGTTTTCTGTTATTCGAACAGAGGCGTTTAATTTGTTAATGGCTACCCGACACTGTTTTAACTAGCTACATAAAGGAGTACCGTTTTAATATGTACAGAGTATACCTCTACTACCCTGAGCGGGATAATGGCACATCACCAGTCCATAGTTTCGCAGTGGAGTTTTACCTTTTGATGTGTTTGTACACCTTCTTTTCCCTAGAGATGGAGAGAGAGATGTGGGACCGTTGAGTGGTCCACCTGGAGTTATTCTCGGGGGAAGCGTCCCCGGGTTACCGGGGACTCTCTGATGTTTAAGTCAGTATTGGTGTATGAAATTTATAATGGGAAAGTAAAGAAATGAGATTTAGCGAAGTTAATCACCTTTTGTTTTTTCTTGTTTCCCGCTTTTGACGCTCTTGATTTGATTTCCTTTGCTTCTTTTGCTTGTTCATGTTGGCTAAAAGCTTGATCATTTTGAAAATTGTTTTATTAATTGCTTCGACCTGCCCATTTGCCCGGGCAGGTGAGGAGTAATAGTTGCTGATGCAAGGTTGCTGATGTACAAATTTAATTGTACTCGCAAGCACACGAGTCGTGTGCAATATAGTGTGTGTGCAAGTGCGAGGTCGATCCACAGGGAATTGTGTTTGTGAAATTTAATTTCTATCTAAATCAATTATATCTTAACCTAGTTCCGCATGATTTTGATTTTGAAAATAAACTAACATAAACTAAATAAAATAAAAATAATCAAAAGATAAACGACTAAGGTTTTAGAATTCACCTCACCAAATCAAAGCATACATTCTTATGTTTTCATTCATGCATCCGACAAACAATTAAACCCCATATATATGTTCTATTGTTTTTTTATAAACCAATTGAATCATTCGATGAATCCATCTCTATTACAAATCACAACGAATATCCAATTGAGATCAAATCATCCATTGTATCCGTAAATCACAATGGATATAAGTCTCAATCAAATCATTCGATGTATCCGTTGGATGAAACACAACGAATATCCAACATTTTCACGATTTATAAACAACAATCAATCACAATTTTGTCACACAATTAAACTGAAACGAACATACATTACATTAAACGACGGATTTGTACGAACGAAACATAAAAATATAAAACTAATCAATGGTGAGACTTCATCTTCAACCTTAGTTGAAGAATTAGCCTCTCATGACAAAAGAAATCATAAAGAAACTAAATTACGTCATTAAAATTAAAAACTTACAAAAGAATTCGAGTTCCAAGCTACAAAAACCCAGAAAACACGGAAAGCGACCAAGAACGGCGCCCCCGGCACGTCTTCGTCTGATCCCCCTCAATTGTGAGGCTTAGAGGTCTATTTATAGGGCTTAGGAGAGTCCTAGAAGCCCTAGTAATCCTAGGAATTTCGGAGATTTAAGTCCAAGCCCAATTAGGTTAAAGAAAACCTAAGCCCAAATCGGAATAGGATTCGCCCAGAATTGCGGTCCTATCTTGCGGTGTGATTTTGGCCTTGCGGCACTCCGAATTGGGAAAATGCTATTTCACAATGAATTGTATAAGTTTGAGTTATCTTTCCAATGCCGCTTGAATCACCTCAATCAGATATCTGAGCTGAAAGTTATGGCCAAAATACCGAGACGTATTCAGAATCCAATTTTGCATCCAATCCGATTTGACTTCAAATTGAGAAATTCCGAATTAATCCTTTCCTTTATTTGATTAAACTTTAACCATGATTGGTTAAGCTTAACCATATCTTCTAGATCTTCCCAATTTGCCTTTTAAGCTTGGAATTTTTCTAGAAACGCTTTATTTTCTTCCAAAAGCCTATAAAACAAAGAAAATACAAAAAGGAAGTAAAATGGCCTAATTAACCAAAACTAAAGGATTAAAACATGCAAGTTAAGGGCTGAAAATATGAATATTCTAGCACTTATCAGTTGCAAACACCAATTCCTGAATGCTGGGTTATCGAACTGCTTACCATTGTCTGACACAATTGAGTGTGGGATACCGAAACCAGCCGACCACTGATCGCCACATGAAGTGTTCGATATTTTTCTCTATGATGGTGGCCAGTGCTTTGGCTTCTGCCCATTTGGTGAAGTAGTCAACTGCTAACACAACAAACTTGACTCCTCATTTACTTGGGGGTAAGGGTCCCACAATATCTACCCCCCACTGTGCGAATGGCCAAGTAGTGAATATTGATGTGAGATCTTCCGGCAAACTCCTTGGGACGTTGGCAAATTGCTGGCATGTTTTACAACATTTGACCATGGCGTGTGCGTCTTAAGCCATTGTTGGCCAATAGTACCCTGGCCTTAAAGCTTTGTGAGCTAGGGATCTCTTTCCCGAGTGATTTCCACATATTCCTTCGTGGATTTCTCTCAAGACATAGTCTGCTTTGTCTTCGGACAAACATCTCAAGAGTGGATATATAAAGCTCCATTTGTACAGAACATCATTCTGGACGAGGTACCTTGCTACCCGACAACGAATTGCCTTGGCTTCGGTTTGGTCTTCCGGGAGGCTTCTTTCAACAAGGTATTTAACAATATGTTTAGCCCAATTTATATCATGAATGGACAGTACATACATGGAGACTTGGTGGCCATCGATTGCTGGTGTCTCTGCTTCACTCATAGTGGTTTCATCCCCCGGAGGTGATTTAGAACTAGAGGAAGCCAAGTGGGCTAGTTGGTCCGCCTTGACATTTGAGTCCCGCGAGATTTGCTGAATGCAGAATTTGGTGAATGTATCCTTGGTGTCCAGTGCCTTCTGCAAATATAGTTTGATTTTTTCTCATTTCACTTCGTATTCCTCGTCTAACTAGCCCACCACCAGTTAGGAGTCGCTTTGTACACTTACATTGTTGACGCCCAATATTTTTGCTAGTTGGAGTCTGGCTATGAGCGCCTCGTACTCAGCTTCATTATTTGTTGCTTGGAACTTGAACCGGATTGCGTGTTGGATGATGATCCCGTCAGGTTTTTTAATAACGATTTCAGCTCCATTCCTTTCTAAGGATGATGATCCGTCAACTTCAATGAACTAGACGGGTTCAGACTCACCTTTGTTCGCCTCTTCAATGTCCTCTGCAAATTGTCCTAGGAAATCCGCGACTACTTCTGCTTTTATTGCAGTCCTTGGGAGATACTTGATATCGAACTCGCCTAGTTCAACGGACCATTGCACCAGGCGACCCGAGGTGTTCGGCTTGTGGGGAGACTTCTTTAGTGGGTGACTTGTAAGTACCTTAATAGGGTGAACTTGGTAATAAGGTTGAAGTCGTCTGGTGGAGCTGATCAAAGCGAATGCTAATTTTTCAATACCCGGATATCGTGTTTCTGCCCCTTGTAGTATGCGACTGGTGTAGTAGACTGGTTTTTGTATTTTTTGATCTTCCCTTATGAGAACAGAGCTGACGGTGGTGGCAGTGGACGCTAGATAAACATAGAGTGGCTCACCTGGTTCAGCTCGCCAAATACCCTTTGAGGTTTTGGAATGTTGCCTCGCATTCTTCATTCCATTCAAATGACTTTCGCATTATTTTAAAGAATGGGAGGCTTCTGTCCGTGGAACGGGCTATGAACCTATTGAGTGCTGCTAGACGTCCTGTGATACGCTGTAACTCTTCGGTATTACAGGGTGGCTGCATGTCAATAAGGGCTATGATTTTCTCTAGGTTTGCTTTGATGCCTTGTTGAGACACCATGAAGCCTAAAAACTTACCGGAAGATACTCTAAAGGCACATTTAGAGGGGTTGAGTTTCATGTTATGTTCTTCTAATACCTCAAAGGCTTCTTCTAAGTTAATTACATGGTCACTAGCATAATGACTTTTAACTAACATACCATCAACATAAACTTCAACATTACGACCTATTTCTTTTTTGAACATTGAATTTACTAACCTCTGGTATGTAGCCCCGGCATTTTTTAGCCCGAAGGGCATGGCGGTGTTGCAATAAAGTCCTCTGTCGGTGATGAAGGCCATTTTCTCTTGGTTTGCTAGGTCCATCTTGATCTGGTTGTAGCCGGAGAAGGCGTCCATGAAGCTTAACAGTTCGTGACCAGAGGTAAAGTCCACCAAGAGATTAATCCGAGGCAATGGAAAGTTGTCTTTGGGATAGGCTTGATTGAGATCTGTAAAATCAAGGCATATACGCCACTTACCAATGGCTTTCTTCACCATCACTACATTAGAGATCCAGTTGGAGTAGTCAACTTTTCTGATAAATCCTGTCACCAGGAGTTTCTCTACTTCTTCATCTATTGCCATGTTGCGCTCAGGGGCAAAACTTCTTCGCTTTTGGATCACTAGTTTGACGTAAAGATCAACATTTAGCCGGTGGGAGATTACTTCGATGTTGATGCTAGGCATATCACTATGCGTCCACGAGAAGACTTCTCTATGTTTTCTGAGGACTTGAATGAGCTCCTCACGACGTTCTCCCGTCAAGTGCTGGCCAATCTAGACCACATGGTCAATGTTGCTATCGATTTGGATTTGAGAGAGTGATTTTGCTGGTTTTGCTTGCTGGAGCTTCTATTCTTTTCGTGCATCTACAGTGTCAATAATCATGGTTACTTTGGCCTGTGGATCTTTCAAGGATGTCATGTAGCATCTCTGGGCGGACTGTTGGTCGCCTCGTACCTTCCCCACCCTAGCTTTTGTTAGGAACTTCATTTTTAAATGATAGGTGGATGGGATAGCCTTCATTTTGTTGATGGTTCAAATTGGGTGTAGGCCGAAGGACAGTTTACTACTAAAAATGAAACCATAATCGTGGTTTGACATGGGGTCGTACCTGCCGTGACTGGGAGGCCGATGGTTCAAACTAGGTGGACTTTGTCTCTGGTAAAGCCAATTAAAGGGGAAGTTACCGGTTGAAGCGTTTCCTTGCCGAATTGCATCAAATCGTATGCTGGGACGTATAGTATGTCTGTAGAGCTGCCATTGTCTATCAACACCCGGTGAATGGTATAGTTGGCTAGGGCCAGCATGACTACAAGTGGATCGTCATTGGGGTGCTGCACTTCGTACGCATCTTCTTCACTAAAAGTAATATCACACATTTGCTCTGGTTGGCGGGGCCTCAGGGTCTTAGCTAGTCGGTCTGTGATGTATACTTCCGTTGCTCAGAGCCGCCGAGTGTATGCCTTTCTCATAGCATTCGTGGGACCGCCCCTTGCGAACCCTCCGGAGATCGTTATGATTTCTCCCCTTGCAGGAGGCTGGGCAGGTTGCTCTTCTTGATGGTCCATCCTTGGGTTTGGGGGTTGGTTCACCACGGGACGTTCATTTTGTTCTCTTCTGTGATGGGACAGTCTATCAATCAACCTTTTCAACCGGTAGCACTCTTCTCTGAACCAATGTCTTTGGTTACCAGTGGCACGTTGGGTCCACTGGACGTTCCAAGTTGTAACCCGGAACTCGTCGAGTCCTTCTCCGAATTCTGGTTCTCGCAGCTTCTTTGCAGCAGGATCTCCAAGGTTTCCATCATGTGCTTGTTCTGGACCTTTAAGGTCCCCAGACGCCTGTTGTCTGGCAGGTGTGGACCAAAGACAGGGGACTCGGCGAGAGTCTCTTCAGTTTCGTGGTTGCCAGCATCATGTAGATTGACGTTCTCTGACTGGGGAGGAACGTTGGTCATGTTGGTTGTGTTTTCGATTTGGCCTTGAGAACACGTGGCTACCATTCGTGACTTTTGTCCTGTTTGAACTTTGGATCGTTAGATGATCCTCGTTCCCACAGACGGTACCAGCTGTTAAGATAGTTGTCGACCCTGGTAGCAATTTGATTTCAAAGCCTGCTAAGAATGGAAAAAGGTATCAGTAGTGATAGACCGCGAAGTGGGGGTCATGTGGTCGTGCCAGCTCCGATGCCTGAGTGAGAATTTGAGTAAGATAGATAATAAGAAATAATAATAATTGAGAATGATAAGAGTAGAATTGAGTACGTATCTATATCGTAAGTGACTCCTCTTTTTATAGAGGTTATGAGTGAGTGGAAGAATCCTAGACTCTTATTTGACGTCCCTTGATACGTGGGAGTGGTTCCAACTGAAGATCATCTTTAAGATCATCTCGGAGATTGAATGGATAAGTCATCGTGTACCTAGACTCCTTTTATGAGAGATTTGGTTGGTGGCTCTCTAATTTTGGTCGTAACTCCCAGATTGGGTTGTTTGGAGAGTGATCATGCTCCCTTGATTGTAGGGTTTACGTGATTTGGCATGCAACCATTTTGATATGAGAAGTAACTGCATGCTCAAGTGTAGATCTAACATGATCAGGTGATCGTATGATGATTTGTTGGATCTTGGGCTTAGTGCCTTGGTATCATGGTGAGCCGTGGGCCTCTTATTCGAAGTGGGCCTTTCGGTTTAGGCTTTAGGAGATATTTTGTATCAACAAGCATCACAGCTAAATGCAATGGGGTTGAATTAAATTTATTTGGGGCAGCTTTGTGGAAGTGCTTTTGGAGTTTCTGGTAATTTATGGATGAAACAGTAGAATATTGTCTTTGTGCAGGCCATAAAATATTTACTTTTAGTACCGAAAATAAAAAGAGTGGCTAATGTCACGAACATGATTGGTTTCATAGCTTTAGATGTCTTAGAGATCTGTCGACGAGATTTTAAATGTTTTGAAATCCAAAACATTTTAAAAGAAGCCGGTGTTAGAAGATCAACAGATCTAAATTCTTCCTTGCCACTGACATTGACACCGACACCGAGTGGCATTGGTGTTGATGAAGCACAACCACTGTAATCCGGACAGCTAGCTCAATCAAGTTTTAAGAGATGGCGGGGATACGTTCGTTCATTATTAGCAAAACATTTGAAGCGGCGGAAAAATTGGGTCGAGGAAACATGTGGCACATTAATGTTGGTGGCTACTGTAATTGCAACCATTACCTTCCAAGTTGGGATCAGCCCACCAGGTGATGTTTGGCAAGAAAATACAACTACAGGTAGTGTTTGGCAAGAAAAACACAAAGCCGGCATAGCACTTTTAGCTTATTCCTATCCAGATGACTACCAATTCTTCTTATTTGTCAATACCAGTTCTTTCATTGTGTACTTAGTGGATTTCCTCTTACAAGCAAGTTCTTTATATGGCTTTTGACGTATGCCATGGCCTTGTCGGTCGGGTGCTTGATACTTACCTATTTACAGGCACTGAGTTGGGTGACTCCGTCTGAAGTAACCTATTTACAATTATCCCTCTCAGGCGTTGGACCCAGTGGCGGATACACGTGGGGGCGACCGCCCCCGGTAAAAAAAAAATTTAAAAAAATTTTAAAGTAAAAATTTGAAGAAATTTGAAGGGCGCCCCTGCTAAAAATAAAAAAGAAAAAAGAAAAGCTCTCTAGTCTCCAACCCGCCCAACAAAATCCAAAAATGTACCCCCTACAAATTTTTTACCATCTCTACTAGACTAGAGAGGACTGGCTGGATTGCAATGTCCAAAAAAAATTTAATAAATAAAAATAAAAATAAAATAGGAGTTTTTTCCTGCTTTCCGCTCAACACGCAATCACCATTTTGTCAACCAAAATTCACAAGGCACGCTGCAGAAGGGGAAAGGAGGCAAAGTTTGTTTTTCAAACAAATCTCAAATCCTACTCAATCTCACATTCTCATCTCACCCAACCAACCCAAAGAAAAAGAGAAATTTTTTGTAGTTGAAGAAATACCAAAGGCAAGAGAAGCACACCAAGATTGGTTGTACATCCACCGATCTGTTGACTGCTGTACATCTACCGTCGTCTTCAGCTCGCCATGACGCCGTCCACGCACCACCAGCAGAAGTGAACAGGGTATCGTGAGTTTCACTCTCTTCTCAGAGATTATAGTCTCTAATGTTATTTATGCTTTGAGATTTGAGGCTTTTCTAAAAGAAAAGCGGTAGGAACGGTGACACCATTTTTGTTGGCTTGAGGAGTGAAAGGTGAAATAAGACTTAGACTGTGATTATGTGATTTGTGAATTTGTGATTTTGAAGAAGGTGTGGCCGTGTGTCGGTGTGTGGGTGAAACACTAAACAAAAAAAACACAAAATAAGAAGAAAAAAAGTTGGGTCTTGAATCTAGGTGTGGCCGTGTGTCAGGGAGTCAGTGACACACGGCCACACCTAGAATTGAGAAAATAAAAAAATAAAAATAAAAAGGTGATTCGTGAAGAGTGGTGATCAAGAAAGTAATTTGTCATTATCTTTAGTTTTTAATTGAGAAAATAAATCTTTCTTTCTAGAATTGCTTAGGGAAAAAAAAAATTTTGTGAGATAGTAGTGGGGAAATAGTCTTTAAAATTGCTTTTACTTTTTAGTCTTTAATTTATAGTAAAACTCACAAGAATATTATTGCTTCCAAAAAAAAAAAAAAAAAAAAAGACAATTTAATTATAAACAAGAATATTGCTTTAATTATTTGTTTTCATTGGTTTGCAGCATTGTTGGACTAACTCCTTTTTGTGGTCTGTGTGTTTTCAATAAATTTTTCAAAATAACTAATTCACTCAAAGGTACTCATTTTTTTTAATTCACTCAAAGGTACTCATTTTTTTTAGATACTTTTAGTTATTTAATTGTGCTTAATTTATTTCGCAAGTAGTTTAAATTATTATGTGTTTATGACGTCGTTAGATGAAGATTTTTAATAGTTACTTTAATTTTTGTTTTTTTCTTTGTTGGGTAATTTGATGAGTTTGATTTGCTTCTTGATACATATATTGTAGTATAATTTAATTTTTTATTGTATTTATCATATTATAATAAAAATATAATATATAAAGAGAAAAAAAAAAATTATCATTATGTTTTATTATTTTTTTGTGCCCCTGGTAACTTCAATTCCTAAATCCGCCACTGCCGCCATGGCAACTCCATATTAGATTTAGCTGCGATGCTCAAGCAAAAGAAGGTACGTTAACAATATCTATGGCCTGATCTCTTAGGTGAGATTTTTTTTTTTCTTTTTTTAATTTCTTTCTATATGTAAAATAGGGAATTATTTGATATCTCTTTCTTGTTTTTCTTGGCTTTTTGGCAAAGTCTATTTGTATTTACAGAGTAGGACTAAAATTTTAAATTGGAAGAAGATATAAGTAAGATTATCATTCAATGTGGTTGAAATAAATTTATTTTGAGGTTGTTTTGTGGAAGTGCTCTTAGAGTTTTTGGTAGTGATCCGATTTGTGCAGGCCATAAAATACTTACTTTCAGTACCGGGAATAGAAAGGGTGGCTAATGTATTCGAAACCGAAAATATTCTAGAGAAAGTCGATGTTAGAAGATCTATTGATAAAGCACAACCAGCTCAATCAACGTTTAGGAGATGGTGGGGATGCGTTCGATCGTCAATAGGTAAACGCTTGAAGAACCCGGAAAATTGGATCGAGGAAACACGTGGCTTATTGATGGTGGTAGCCACTGTGATGGCAACCATGTCTTTCCAAGCTGGAATTAGCCCACCAGGTGGAGTTTGGCAAGAAAATAGGAATGATGCTTACACTTGTTTGGATACATGTGCAGTCGGCACAGCAGTTTTATCTTATTCTGATCAAGAGAGCTACCGACACTTCATATCTGCCAATAGTAGCTCTTTCTTTGCATCTGCGTGTGTCATACTTTTGGTCATTAGTGGATTTCCTCTTACGAGCAAGTTCTTTATATGGCTTTTGTCCGTAGCCATGACTATCTCAGTCGTTTCCATGACATATGCCTATATATTCGCGTTGACGTTGGTGACCTCGCCTGATGTTTTTGATGGATGCGTATCCCTGTTCCTAATATTATTATATATTTTGTCAGGAGTGGTTGTAATTGTTGTTTTGACTCACATAATTCGCCCACTCTATTGGATGGTGAAGAAGTTGCGCAATTTCATATGCAAGTCAGCCGCGGCAAGTGAGGACAAGTGCGATCACACTGGTGAAAAAGTGTGCAAGGATGATCTTGATCATCCGTGAGATTGTCATTGCGAGGTAGTTCTGCTTCGAATATGAACATCATTGTAGGAAATTAAAATAATTGGCCTTGTTATCTTTTTCTATCGTGTGCTATCTTAAGTTGTGGAATGTGTGCTATTTTTAGCTTGTTATTTTAAAGAAGTTTGGCATGCTTTTGCCTTGAATTTGGATATTGTTTGATGTTTTGTGGAGACATTTTGAGTCTTTTATGCATTAAGAGTACTTGGTAATCTAGTTTTCTTGGCAATGCACGTCAGATTGTGTGTTACATTGAAATGCAAGGCTGATTATGGTAGTGGGGAATTTGACATTGATGCATTGAGAAAGGTCATCATTGGCCTCAATCTTCAGTGATATTGACTAATATGCCCTACTCTTCTTTCTAGTTGGATGCTCTTCATTTAATATCTAGTTGTGGCAATGAAACTTAATTTGTGCATGTCAATCTTCTGTGGAAATAAGTTTTTATACTTTTGCAGATGTTTATGGTACGTATTAATCTAGTTTTTTGGATTGTGATGCATTCTTGGGAAGAGGGTTTTAATTGTCTCTAAAAGTTGATTTGAAATTATATGAATTATCCCAATCGACGTGGGTTATGTGAGGATTCAAGTGTAAATTGCCTTGTTTGATTGAACAAGTCGAGAATTAAGCTCTCAATTATTGGATGCAAAATATATAATGGAATTAAATGCAATCAATGACATTCATAGTCAGGCCAATAATACAAAACCAATCGCCATGGCCCATGATAAACTCATATTCATGGTCCTTGTGGGCCACTTTCATTGACCAAATGGAAGCATTCCAATGGTTAAATTACTAGTTATTCCAAAAGCTTAAGCTGATAGGAAGAAGTAAATTTAATCATTTAATGATTACTTTAACACTCTTCTTTACGTGTGTGTTCAAACTTCATTTTCATAGGTAAGGCCCAACACGTGGAATATTTAGTTTAAATAGGAGGTAGTTTGACGGAATCAAAGTTCGATTCCATGACCTTTGGCTCTGATACCATGTTAAATTACCAGTTATTTCAAAAATTTAACCTGATAGGAATAGATAAATTTAATAATTACTTTAACACCAATATTTGTGTTTCCCATGCATCCTTAATTAGTTGTTGTCTTCATTTTCCTTGTTGAATTTTAGCCAAGTGGTTGGCCTCTCATTGCATTTTTCCAAAAATTTTGTTCTATTTTCATTTTTTATTTCTGTTAGTATTTCAGCTGATGTCTTTTTATCCCTTCTTCTTTTCTTATGTATTGTTCGATCAGGAAAATAAAAAATAAAAGTCACAATAAAAAAGAAACTTTCCTTTCAACTCGTGTATATACAGGACAGAGTGAAATGGGTACTCTACTTTTAAAGTCTCATCACTCATGCATCTTATTCTACTTTCATCTATTGATTTCTCTGCTTTTTGAAATTTTTATGATTTCCTAATTTCGTATGATATCATATAATTTCCTAATTTCTAATTATGATTTCCTAATTGGATCGTCTGTTGTAGCTCATTGTGTTGCAATGTGACTATATACGTTTGATGGTTGTGCTTGATTAATATTTTAAGGATGATTGATTGTGAAACCTTCGCCTGTAAATAAGAAGGCAGTGCGCGTGAGCTCAGGGCTACGATCCTCAACATAAACCAGAGTCAATTACTCATTTATTACTAGAAAATATGTTATATATATATATATATATTTTTTAAAATTTAGAAACTCATTTTCTAAAACCCCATAGCACTATTATAAATAACAAACCGACGGTGTCCTGACCAAGTCCCGGTGAATTCGGGCAGTGGCTTGGCGAGTCTCAATCGGATCCTAAGTGACTCCCAACCAAGTCTTGATCGAGTCTTGATGGTGGCTTGACCAAGTCCCGACAAGTTCTGACCAGGTTCTGGCGAGTTCCCAGTGGGGTCACGGTTGGGTCTGACGGTGGCCAGTCCAGGTCCTAATGGTTGCCCAATCAAGTCCCGGAGGTGGGTTGGTTGGGTCTCGGCGTTGGCCCGACTAAGTCCCGACCGGATCTTGGTAGAGTCTTGACCAAGTTCTGACATGGTCTTGGCCAGGTTCCAGTTAGGTCCCAGCAGAGTTTCAGTTTTAAAAAATGGAAACCATTTTTCGAAAATTAAAGAGATTTTGTTGATTAAACCGAAAACATTGTCGATTGACTATTATTTTCCATCACACCAAACACCAAAATAAACGAAAAATATTTTTCATAAATCATTTTACACCTGAACAAACATAGCCTATTTCTTCAAAAATTAAGCCCTCATCAAATTTCCTGAACCCACAATTCTACAGGTCATGAATTCCTCAACGTGGCTTTCACTACTGCTTGCCCATATCTATCGATATAAATTAGCTTCAATGGAGTTGATGGGTTAGATATGAATTCATTTTTGTAACAATTATTCATCAATTCCTATAATTAAAAGTAAAAAAGTTGATGTATTAATGATGATAAACGCTTAACAACTCCAAAACCCCAATTAATGTGTAATTAACAATATTTAAATATAAGCAAATAATCACCAAAATATAAACAATCACACACAAGGATTTTGGTGACGAAGAGGAAACCTTTTAGAAAACGATCTAAAAGTAAAACTTCTCCGGGATAGTTAAACCCAAAAAATCACTATCAAAAGATTATTCAGAGATTACAGACACTAGGAACACTTACAACCCTTTGCAAGAGCTTGATTCTATAACATCGACAAGCCTCCAACTCGTTTTTTTACTTACAATCTTCTTCAACGTGATTCTACTTTACCAGATCCTTCCGATAGACTTCTCAATGAAACGCACAATGAAACTAACAAAATCCTCTAAGAGGAATAATTAGGCTTACATAGATTTTCTCTCTAAGCACAGCCTCTCACGAAACCTGGGGTGGAATTTCATACATCTCCAAGTCTATAAGGATGTATATATATCAGTACATCAAACCCTAGACTTGGGCCCATTAAAACCACGTTTTTGGGCATAATACGTATAGAGTGTCTGAACAGGTTAATGGGCTGTCTAAACAAGGCCTTGCGGAGAAAAAACTGAATTTCTGGAGCTGCTGTCCGGACAGGGGTAATGCATGTCCGAACAGGGCCTAGAAGGGAGAAAACAGCATTCTGGAACTTCTGTCGGGCCTTGATCAATAGATCCGATCGATGAGCGTTTGTGGTTCGATTGAGCTGAAACTTTGCAAGCATGTTCATGACACGTGAATCCTCATTGTGGATGGTGGAGATTGGATTCTAAGCATTCTATACCAGTGTTTGAGCCCGTGGATAGCAGCCTCTGTATTTTGGAACCGAATTAAGCCAATAAGATACTAACAAACTCCCCCTTTGGCAATTCGGTGACAAAACCAATTTGCCGAGACATCCCATCATCTTCCTCCCATATTTACTCCCCCTTTTTGTCACAGAATGATAAAAGGTCTTCGTATTTCCCGAAACACTCACAAAATACATGAAGACATATGTGGAATAGGAATATAGAAATAAAACTCATGATCACAGATAATAGAACATGCGTGAAGTAATGCAAGATCATGAAGAAACATCAGCAAAAACTCCCCCTCAATGTGTGACTCAATATCAACAAGGGAAAAAATGTTTCAAACTGGAGTATTCATAAAAAAAAGTATATCCAATAAATGATAAAAAATTGCAGATTAGGAGAAACTCTTGTTGAATGTGCCAAAAAAAAAAAACAACCAAAGCATGCAAGAGTATCAAAAGATGAATAAACAAAATCATTGTTGCAACTCATGTCATGCCATTATGTACCATCACTATTTATGCTATATGTGTTGTGTGTGATAAGCCACAGTCAAGAGTCAAGCAATAGACAAACATATGTTGATAAATAAGGCACATTAAAACTTCCAAACCAGATGAAAGAAATTCATATCTTGCTAGATTAGAAGTCAAACCTTACTAGGGCCTAGTCACCCTCATCCAATATTCTCCTCCTTAGTCTTATCACAAGGCTCAAAACTACATCCGGAATTTTAATTATGGATGAGCAAGCACAAAAAATTGACACAGTGAAAATTCCATTTTTGGAATATTTTGGCATTTTGCACATTTCACTTTACATTTTCTCTTTGAGAACGTGTCTTTCATAAAATTAATGTACAAGACATAAGGGTTTGAACTGGAATTTATAGGTTATAGGTTCAACCAGCATTTGGTCAATTTTAACCCACAAAAAAATCCATCCTACGCTTATGGTTTGTCCAACACAACAAATTTGTCATGGATTGACATTCCTTCTTGAAGATTAAGTGCATAGAGTAAGCATAAATGAAATGTGCAACAATAACACATACTTGAACGGATCAATGACAGTTCATTATAAAGATAATCAACTCAAGCATGATAAGTGTATTCCATAGGTACGTAAATTAAGAAGATTTCCAATTAAGCAATTAAAGAACATTTAAAGCATATATCCATCTTAACATTTCAAACATCTTTGCAACACCAATTTCTTTTTCAAAAATTTATTCACACAAATAAACCACAAAGAAGGGCAGCAAAGAAAAACAATATGTTTGAATTTAGATTACAACAGGCAATACATGAATGTTTTTTAGCATTAAACTTTTATCATATCTTATAGGTCCTACTACAAAATAATAATTTGGTTTAATAATTACTTCTAGGTCTTCACAAGACATTACACATTCATGAACACTTGATTAGCAAGTAGACAAAAATCTTGGTGGTCCGCACACAATATCTCATCTATAAGCCTTTCAAAGATCATAACATATGAATTTCTTGAAAAGTCCTTTATGAATATGCCTCATAACAAGAATCTCAAAACAAACATGTATACACTATTCACACAAAAGTGTAAAAAAAAAAAAAAAAAATTGCAATGCATAAACTAGAAAGCAAAAACAAAAAAATAGCAAATTAAAGCAAAGAAAAACAAAATGCTCTAGGATTTTCAAAAATAAGCAAAACAATCAATCCTAAGCATGTTATTGACTCACTTAAATTAAGGTGAGATTACTACCACTATCCCTCAATGGGTGAATGATATCATCCTTCCTAAGCCACTCTTGTACAATTTTAGGACCAGATTTATGACATATATGGGGTCTCAATTTAAAACAATTTGGTCGAATATGACCAACTTTGCCACAATGATGACAAGTGGGAACAAACCTTTGACAAGGTTGTCTTTTATGAGGAGAGATATATTTAGACTTTGATTTAGGTAAACATGACTCTATATTACATTTTTCTTTCTTAGGGAATGTCGGGTTTTTCCAAAGTCTTTGGGATTTAAACTGAAAACAGTTTGGTCTGATGTGACCAATAATCCCACAATGGTGGCATGTAGAAACAAACTTAACTAGAGTTTGTTTCTTAGAATAAGTCTTAGATTTGAGCTTCACACAATTATTCAAACACGAAGTTTTGCCCTTATCCAAACAGACTATATTAGCCTTGACTTCTTTAACATTCACAGGGTTAACAAACAAGGTCTTTCTTTTAGATTTAGAAGCATGTGAAGTAGAGCTACCAACATTATCAACAATCATACTATACTTGTTATCAATACAGAAAAAGCTTTGGGGTAACTTCACTGAAAACCCCTGAACTTCCACTTGATTTGACAAACCCCCCGTCCCCAAATTTCAAAATCTCTTAATCTAGTCCTATGAACTTTCAATTGTTCTCAATTTGAACACTTTTGTCAAATTTAGTCGTTAGAAATACCAAAAAAAGACCAAAATATCCCTGATTTTTGTTTTTGTTTTTTTTAAATAAAAAAACATTGGAATTAAGGGTAAAGTTGGCATTTTATAAAAAAAATCAGGAGTATAAACATCATTTAACGTTTAAAATCTGACGGAGAGGTTCAAATTGGTTGCAATTGAAAGTTCAGATGACTAAATTGAGAGATTTTGAAGTTTTTTTTTTGGGGGTTTGTCAAATCGGGTGGAAATTCAGAGGTTTTCAGTGAAGTTACCCCAAAAACTTTTATGATTATCACTAGAAGATTTTTGTGAGAGTTCTTTAGAAACTTTCAAATTATTCTCAAGTGATATATTCTTTTCAACAAGCATAGACATCTTAGAATTTAAAGAATCAATCAAGGCATGTGATTCAGACAATTTGATCATCAAGGATTCTTTTTCCTGTTCTACAGTTTTAAAATTTTTACAAATCTTTTTGTATTTGTAGGACAGTTGGCTATACTCATCATATATAATCTTCTACACATTGTTAAGATCATCAAAACTAAAAGAGTCAGACTGAGATGTATTCATAGTAAAAAGAAGTCAAGGATCTTACTCAGGAATTTAAGCCAAACAAAGTGAACCTGCTCTGATACCAATTAATAAATGCTTAACGACTCCAAAACCCTAATGAATGCGGAATTAACAATATTTAAATATAAGCAAACAATCACCAAAATATAAACAATCACACACAAGGATTTTGTTGACGAAGAGGAAACCTTTTAGAAAATGATCTAAAAGTAAAACCTCTCCGGGGCAGCCAAATCTAAGAAATCACTATCAACAGATTATTCAGAGATTACAGATACTAGGAATACTTACAACCCTTTGCAAAACCTTGACTCTGTAACATCGACAAGCCTCCAACTCGTCTCTTTGCTTACAATCTTTTTCAACGTGATTCTTCTTTACCGGATCCTTCCGATAGACTTCTCAATGAAACACACAATGAAACTAACAAAATCCTCTAAGAGGAATAATTAGGCTTTCACAGATTTTCTCTCTAAGCACAGCCTCTCATGAAACCTGGGGTGGAATTTCGTACATCTCCAAGTCTATAAGGATGTATATATCTCAGTACATCAAACCCTAGAACTGGGCCCAATAAAACCACGTTTTTGGGCATAATACATACGGGGTGTCCAGACTAGTTAATGGGCTGTCCGGACAGGGCCTTGCAAAGTAGAAACTAAGTTTCTGGAGCCGCTATCCGGACAACGGGAATGAATGTCCAGATAGGGCCTGCAAAGGGAGAAAATAGCATTCTGGAACTTTTGTCGGGCCTTGATCAACAGCTCCGATTGATGAGCGTTTATGGTTCGATTGAGCTGAAATTTTGCAGGCATGTTCATGACACGTGAATCCTCATTGTGTGGAGATTGGATTCTAAGCATTCTATACCAGTGTTTGAGCGCGTGGATAGCAGCCTCTGTATTTTGGAACCGAAATAAGCCAACAAGATACTGACAAATCAAATTTCAAAAATAAGCCGAAATGAATTTTTGAAATCACTAATTAATAAATCAAAATTTAATAATAATTATCTCTACGGCTTATACTAAATAAAAAAAATAATTATTTTATAAGAATAATCATTCTATTTCAAAAGTATATTTCTAAACGAGACATAAGTCTTAAAAAAAAAAAAAAAGCCCTCGTCTTTATTTTTCCAAATTTCATTAACCCACATCTCTACGGGTCATGAATTCCTCAACGTGGCTTTCACGTCATTCCCATCTCTATCGATATAAATTATATATGAATTAATTTTTGTAACAATTATTCATCAATTCATAGAATTAAAAGTCAAAAAGTTGATGTAACAATAATCAAAGTCCAAAAGAGGATAAATCACCCCGGCCATCAAGCATCTCTACGCGTGGGGTGTGTTTGTTAAATACTTTTGTGGCGAGTATTTTGAACACATAATTTAGATAAGGGAAGGAAATTTGGCAACCCAGTCGTCTTATCATGTTAAAGGGCGGTGTTATTTCAACAACCAATAAACACCCTCCTCTGAGAGAGACATTTACTTAAACACAAGCAGCTGCATCCTCGCAGTTTCCCCTGAACCAGCCGTCCAAGGGTCGGCCATATATTTTCAGATGTTCTTCTTCATTCTTATGTTGAATAAGAATGAAATTGTGTTATCAAGGGAGGAAATATCGCGAGGCTTCCCCTTTTTTATTGGTCATCAGCTCTAGTAAGTAGTAAGTATATAAATTCTTGTTGAAGTTTCTTCAATCTTCACATTTACAAGTGAAGGATGGATAGAATATTGCATGTTGAAGAAGAGAATATGATTGCACTCTATCAAGCCTCTCTCAATGGTTGTGTAAACACATTGAACACCTTGATACAAAGGGATCCACTTGTTCTTAATAAAGTTTCACTCACATCCTTTAGTGAGACCCCCTTACACAATGCAGCCTTGCTTGGCCACCTTGAATTTAGTAGAGTTCTTGTCAGCAAGAAACCTAAACTTGCGGAAGAAGTAGACTCACTGGGACGAACACCTCTTCACTTGGCTTCTGCTGAGGGCCACATTGAGATAGTAAAAGCATTGTTGCAAGCAAATGGAAATGTTTGCTTGGCTATTGATCAAGATGAGAGAATTCCTCTCCACTTAGCCGCAATGAGAGGAAGAACAGAAATCATAAAAGAGTTAATTATTGCTCGGCAAGAGTCCATCCGGGTGAGGCTCAATGGAGATAGTGTTTTGCACTTGTGTGTTCGATATAATCATCTACATGCTCTTAAATTGCTAGTGGAATCGTCTAATTGCGATGAATTCCTCAACTCCAAAGACCATGATGACAACTCTATATTACATTTAGCTGTGATGCTCAAGCAAACGAAGGTGCGTTAACAATATCTATGGCTAGTCTTTTAGAAGATATATTTCTTTCTCTAGTGATATATATAAAGTAGCACTCTATCCAGGTGTATGAAATTATTTGAGATCTCCTTCTTGTTTTTCCTTCCCTTTTCGTGAGTTTGCTTGTGTTCATAAAGTATGACTAAATTTTTATATTTGAAGGAGATATATTCGTAGAACAAGTAAAAAAAAAAATAAAGGAAGAATCACAATATTTTCATACATGTGCACCTAAAATGGAAAGATCCCTTCTTTTCATGCGATTCTCCTAAAGATCATGCAAAAACTAGAAACTATTCCAAGCAGGGTCATTCAATGTGGTTGAATTACATTTATTTGGGGCTGTTTTGCGGAAGTGCTTATAGAGTTTCTGGTAGTTTTTGGATGAAACAATAAAATGTTGTCTTTGTACAGGCTATAAAATACTTACTTTCAGTACCGCAAATAAAAAGAGAGGTTAATGCTACAAACAGGATTGGTTACACAGCTTTAGATGTCTTAGAGGTTTGTCCAAGAGATTTTAAATGTTTTGAAATCCAAAACATTTTAAAGGAAGCTGGTGTTAGAAGATCAACAGATCTAAATTCTTTCCTACCACCAACACCGAGTGGAATTAGTGTTGATGAAGCACAACCACTGCAATCCGGACACCGATCTCGATCAAGATTTAAGAGATGGTGGGAATACGTTCCTTTGTTTTTAGTTAAACACTTAAAGCGGCAGGGAAATTGGGTCGAGGAAACACGTGGCACATTGATGTTAGTGGCTACTGTGATTGCAACCATGACCTTCCAAGCTGGGATCAGCCCACCAGGTGGTGTTTGGCAAGAAAAACACAAAGTCGGCACATCAGTTTTAGCTTATTTCTATCCAGATGACTACCAAGTCTTCTTATCTTTCAATACCATCTCTTTCATTGCATCCGTGTGCGTCTTATTTTTGGTCATTAGTGGATTTCCTCTTACAAGCAAGTTCTTTATATGGTTTTTGACATATTCCATGTCTTTGTCCATCGCGAGCTTGGTACTTGCCTATATGCAGGCACTGAGTTTGGTGACACCGAATGAAGTTACCTATTTACACGTACTTCACTATCGCGTCAATCCTAACTCGCTGGCCAAAATATCAATATTTATTTTGATTGGAGTGGCTGTGATTGTTGATTTGATTCACATAATTGCCCCACTATCTTGGATGGTGAAGAAGTTGGGCAATTTCATATGCAAGTCAAAAAGGTGTCCTGCTGAAGACCTAGCTAATGTCTAAGATCTGCAGATCTTGTTGAGGAGATTTCGGTTGGGGATGGGAAAACTGTGCTATTGTGGTATGTGTTCTATTAGCTAGATTGTTATGTTAAAGAAATTTGACATGCTTTTGTTGCTGAATTTTGGCTTGAATTTGGATATTGCTTCATGTTTTGTGGATACGTTTTGGTCTTCTATCCATTAGAGTTGGTAATCTGGTTTTGTTTGATATGGATTTGGCATGAGACATTGATGTGTTGAGAAGCTTTAGCTATCATTGGCGTCAATATTCAATCATGCCACCTAATTGGGTCTTCTCCTGTTGACTTAGACATTGATATATTTGATTCAAGTTTGTGGTCTTGCGTAGAATTCCACTACGCGGCTTTCAATTCGCGTCATTCATGCCCATTAGTCTCGACGGAGTTAATGGGTTAGATATGAATCCATTTTTGTAACAAATATTCATCAATGATTATGATTATGTGGGTCAAATGACTCTCTTTCCAGACTCATCACTATTTTTTTTTTCCTTTTTTTTTTAAAAAAGTAATTTTTTATTTTATTTTTTTTCTGGTCAAGTTGATCACTTCCGCTCACTGCCCTATTTGTTTAAAATGAGGCAATATATTGAAGGTATCAATAAAGGTCTTGGTTTAATCATAAAGATCCATGGGTGGTTTCTCTGCCTTATTTCGTCCTCTCATTCTCATCGTATTCATCGCCTCCATGTTTACCTTTCAGCTTTCTCAGGTTCATGCAGGTTCGTTTCCTCTATTTTTTCGCTGCAGTAAATATTGGAAGCCCAACCATTTTTTCCTTTATCTTTTATTCTTTTTCTCCCATAAACGTAATTAGATCGTATCTTGTTGATTTCTGATATGCATGGGATGTAAGCAATGGATTTAAACCCGGCTTTGTTATTGTTATTATTATTTTTTCCTACCATATGAGATGGTATTTATCACTATTCCCTAAAAACGCTTCATATGCTTTTCCTTTTCTTTTGTCTCAAATTTAGTGTTGCTGGGGAATATACGTACGTCTGCCAATAGGTTTGGTCATAATTAAAATCCAATCTCAATTGGACACAATGATTCTGAGTAGTATATTGAACTTAATTTGTTTTTGTTCTTGTTTTTGTTTTTTTTTTTTTTTTTTGACATGTCCACATAAGAGGAAAGATAAAGATATGAATTAATGACCTCCGCTTCATTAGGCGTGATCCCAACCGATTGAATTACCTTTGAGACAAGAATTAAACTCATGGAATGATATAATTATTCCATAAATTGGTTAATTTTTAGTCTTGAAGATATTTAATTAGAATCTACCTCTGGTCGCTGGAATCTTTTAGCAGCCAGTTGTCAGAATTTGCGGTTTAAGTTTCACTTTTTTAAACCAATGGAGTCTATTTTTTTATATATATATTTTTTTAAAAAAGTGCGTGTGTTTTAGTAATTTTTGTCTAATTCCAGTGAAAACTTAATGTTTTCGTCAAATTGACTGGAGAATAACTTCTTTTAAGGTCAGAATAACTTATTTAAGCTCTTTGTACAAATCAAATCAAGACCTCTGTGCATTTCAACTCGGCTTGGAAAAAAAAAAAAACTAAATGGGAACAAAATACTGGATCATACCAAATTTACACAGTAAAAAAACTCTTCATCTACCTTTTACGTTAATTACCCATTACGTTGCCGCCCAGCTAGAAGCTAGATGCCGGATGTCACCGACTAGCCAGACGCCACTGCCATGTTGGTAAGTTTTCCCTTATCTCCGTCCCTAGCTCTCTCTTTCTGGGATCATCCATTAGGTTCAGGCCACCGTCTTCATTTCATCAAGCAGAACTCCATGGCAATTTTGGTCTATGTTTGTAGCGATGGGCATGGGTAACACAAAATTGAGGAGATCGCGAAGTTGTGTGTTGATGTATCGGTGGTTGGGTTGGTCAAAGAACATGGTCTTTCTTTGGCATTGTTGCGGAACTACAAAGCTTGGATGAAGGAAACAAATTGGGCTTCACAAGGGTGGGTTCATGCGATTTGGGTTTGGCGGGTTTGGGTGGATGTTTTCTTTTGTGCTCAAACACAAATGTGGCCCTGAAAATCAGGCAAATCCGGCCTAACCGGTAAATCATACAAAAAAGAGAGCATATTTGCTCCTCTCCTGGAGAGAGAACTTACTGGCACGACGGCAGCATGATGGGCGGTTAATGTAAAAGGTCGATAAAAATTTTTTTAAGGTGTAAATTTGGTGTATATGGTGTTTTGTTTCTATTTAGTTTTCTTGTTTTAAGCTGTGGTATCAACCTCTTACGAAAAAACACTAATGTCTTAGTTTGTGCCAAGACCTTATAAAAGCTATTATCGATTGAAAATAATATAAATAGATATTGCATTCAACATTCTTCTATTCCTAATATCCTATGAATATAGTATCATACACTTTAACATTCTTCTATTCCTAATATCCTATGAATATTAGCTATTCATTTCCTAATGTAATAGTCATTTCACGTATGATACACTTTCTTAATTTTTAATTTTTTATGGATTCCAATCCAAATTTGATACATAATATTCATAGCACTTTAAATGTTATTAACATTGTAATCATTTTTATGTCATTACGAGGACTGCTTAATTGTTTTGTGCCTCACCAATGTTTGGTTATGGGCTTTTGTAGGTATGGACCTGAGAAAAATACTACTTGACAGATCACAGCGAAGCCCACCGCCTGCCCCATCTTCAAACATTCCATAGCATCATATTCCACCTGAGGCACCACCTCTCGCATAAAATAAGAGTCTTGAGTTGCTGATGTATGTTTAAACTTTCTATCTATTGACTTCTCTGCATTTTTGAGATTTTTATGATTTCCTAATTTCCAATTATGATTTCCTAATTGGATAGTCTGTTGTAGCTCATTGTGTTGCAATGTGAATTTATATCTGTATGCATAGTTGTGTTTGATTAATATTTTAACGATCATTGATTGTGAGACCTTCACCGCTAAACAAGAAGGTGGTGCGTGTGAGCTTAGGGCCTTGGTCCTCAACACGATCCCTGGTGGTGGTGGGGCTAGGCAATGGCTGACCATCCTTGAAGGTTCAATTAGAGTGTTGACCACCCATAGGAGAGACGACCAATACAAATGTTTTTATTTTTTTGTGCCAAAAAAAAAAGGAGAAAGATCTTTTAGGATATTATGATTAGAACTATTCAATTCTTGTGGAAATACCTATTTCCTAATTTTTTTTAGAGGAATACTATTCTTCATTTTGGGAGAATAGTTATTCCCAAATAATTAATAGTTATTCTCAGAATTTCTTAATGTCTTAATATTTTCGGATAAGACTATATCAATTATCAGAGAGTGAAAGAAACAAATCTTGAGCATCTTTGGTTATAATACGGGTTCTCTCCCACATTTGGAAAAATTTCGTTAAAGTTTTAAACTAAAGTATCAAATTAATAAATTCGTAAAAAATAAGTATCAAATTTTTATCCGTTTTAAAATTCAAATACCTTTCTCATAAAAAAAAAAAAACAAAAAAACAAAAAACCACATGTATCAATTATATATTTAATCCTTAATGTCAAGACCGTGACATTACCCTATAACATATGGATCGGATTGCTTGGGAATTGCCCTTTATTTTTTATTTTTTAATTTTATTTTTTCAAATCTTGACCGTTGATTCTCATCCAATGGTCTACAATCTGCCAAATGTCCATTCATTAAAAAAAATATATATATTTTACTATTTATTTTTAAAAAAATAAAAATAAAACAAAATGATATATATATATATATATATATATATATATATATATATGGGGTGGCCGAAAGCCACCCCCAAGGGCAGGTTGGGGGGTGGCTTCGTGGTCCTTGCAGGTGGATTTCGGTCACCCCCGTGGTACCAAACCCAAAAATTTGACCAAACCAAAAAATTTCAAATTTTTGGGTTTGGCCCTAGGAGGTGGCCAACCACCCCATTTCGCCATAGGGGTTGGTTCGGTCACCCCCTAAGGCCATGGGGGTGGCTTTGGCCACCCCCAACCGGCCCTTGGGGTGGCCGAAAGCCACCCCCATGTCTTAGGTGGGGTGGCCGGCCACCCCATATATTTTTATTTTTATTTTTTTACTTTTTTATCATTTTGTTTTATATATATACTTTTTAAAATTTTAAAATTTAAATATTAATTTTTTAATTAGTGGACGGGTGGCGGATTTTAGATCATTAAATGTGAATCAATAGTCAAGATTTTTAAAAAAGTTGAAGGGCAATTCCCTAGCCATTACTGGGGATTCCGATCCATAACATATACACTATTATACCTGTAAAATCTAATATAAAAGATGTAATTGTTCCTATCCATCTCACTTGAATTGGGTATGGTTTTGCCTCTCGAAAGAGAGATCCTAACTGTCTTTAGGGGACAAGCGTCAATCAGGTAGAGAGACAATTTCTTGGACAATTTCTTTGGGAGACTCTTTCATTGACACAACATAGTGCTCTAGAGGCCAGCCATCGCCTTCTCACCTTCGTGAAAATGCAAAGTATTATAAGTAAAAAAAATAAATAAATAAATAAAATAAAATGATGATATTTTTTTAACGATCCAACTGAATAAATGCATTATTTGCAATAGTCACATGTCGCTACTGTTATTCTTGATAAATTACAAAATGGAAAATATTGGGAATAATCCCACTCAACGGTCCTATTAGAAGATTAAGGAGCCTCAATATGAACATCGTCCCATGAAGAGCTACCAATCCAAGGCCCATATACCAAGGCCCCATGATTGGAGTATACTAGGAGGACGCGGAGAACGTTCACTCCAGGAATGGAATTGTCTTGGGAGAAGATGACAAGTAACAGATAGATTGGGCCTCAGGACTGGATATACCCTAGGGCCAAAACTCACCTGCTACATACAAACCCAGGGCAGGTATCTCCCTGGGAGTTAGGTAACGACTTCATCCCGGAAGGAATAAAGGATGGTATAGTTGGGTCTCATTCCCTGAATATTAATGGGGACTAATCTTAACCCATGAAATCCGGATAAGATATCTATTCTAAGCTAAATTAGAGTAGAAGTGTAACACTCCTGCTCTAAGTGGTATGATATTGTTCACTTTGAGCCAAGCCTGCATGGTTTTATTATTGGGTTTGCCCCCAAAAGGCCTCATACCATTTAGAGAGTATATTTCATATAAACACATCATCTTTTCTATGCTCAGGTAATGTGAGACGTCACAATCACTCCCTTTTAAAACACAGTGTCCTCGCTGGCAACCCTCATGGGCTTGTGCATGCTTCCCCCCATCTCAGGCTAGGCTATGACTCTGATACCATGTGTAACAGCCATTTTCCAAGTCGTATAATATTGTCCGCTTTGGACCAAACCCGCATAGTTTTATTATTGGATTTACCACCAAAAGGCCTCATACCATTTAGAAAGAAAATATTCTATATAAACACATTATCTTTTTCATGTCCAAGTAATGTGGGACGTCACAATCACCACGTCTTAGGATCCAGCATCCTCGCTGGCGACCCTCATAGGCTTATAACACCCCTGCTCCGCCCATCTCAGGCCAAGTTATGACTTTGATACCATGAGGGTCGCCGGCGAGGATGCTGGATCCTAAGAGGGGGTGATTGTGACGTCCCATATTGCCCGGGCATGAAAAAGATGATGTGTTTATATGAAATATACTATTTCTAAATGGTATGAGGCATTTTGGGAGTAAACCCAATAATAAAACCATGTGGGTTTGGCCTAAAGCAGACAATATCATACCACTTAGAAAGGGCTTTTCCATATTTATAAACAATCCACTCTAAGTGGGCTTCTTCTCATCTTCCCAAGATGGGATCAGGGTGTTAAAACTCCTTCTCTTAAATTCCTGATATTCTCATCAGGACCATATCATCCAGTGCTCCAGTACCACATGATTTGGAGTTACTAGGTGGCTATGATACCATTTATAACGACCCAAAAAAAAGCACTAGCCACGTCTGACATGGCTACAAATAGGCATGTACCTTAGGTATAACTTTAGACTGAATTATTGTGCATTGATAATATATTACTCAGAAGTATTGATTTAGGCATTGGAGGGAGACCCCTCTTGCACCTTCAGCCTTATTTAATGATCAAAACATTTGTTTCTAATTTCTAATTCTTCCCCAAGTGTCGGGGTGAAAATTGGATGTTTGATAGAGTTCTCAGCATTTCCTGTTGGATGGGGCGTCAAAACGGGCATGTGACAGGACTCAAGGATAGCTCCCTACCTTCTGGTCAGATGGCACGTCAGAACGGGCTCATGTCGGGACATAGGAGGAGACTCCATGTTTTCTGGTCAGATGGCACATTAGAACGGGCTCATGATGGCACTGAAGGAAAGCTTTATGTTTTCTCATCAGATGGCACGTCATGACGGGCTCGTAACAGGACTCCAGAAGAAGCTCTCAACTTTCTCGTTGGATTGCACGTCATGACGGGTATTCAAATTTAGTCGTTTTATTCTTTGCGTCTTAACGAGGATTAACTTCGGTTATGACGAGGATGGTTCAAAATATTAAATTTTGGCCTTTCCGTCATGACGGAAGATAATCCCTGTTAAGACAGAAATAAATAAAACTGCAGATCTATAAATATCTATTTTGTTCTTAGAACTCCTTGAACATCTCCATTTCCATTTATATTCTTATGAGTTTGGAGGTTCTCGGTGAAGAAGGTTTTGATATTTTCCTCATAAAGGTGATATCCTTCACCGTTGTTTCTACCAAGTAAGAGTGCTTAAAAAGATTCGTTCTTTCGCTTACTTAGGGTTTGTGCCGAGAATGAAACTACACTATATGCTTCCGCAATCATATGAATCCATTTTTGGAATTCTACCACAATATTTTTCTTTTGTGCTTATTCATTGCTGATGGTTGCTACGATGCCGTAATTTTGTTTGGTGAAGCCTGCTTCATTATATTTTATTATTTTATTTTTGTCCCTATTAAGATAAATTTATGGATCCACCACTGCCCAAAGCCTATGGGGGTAGTTTCGGCCACCCCGAAAAACCATTTTAGGGGTAGCCTAACCACCCCAATGGCCCTTGAGGGTGGTTCGGCCACACCCTAGCTGGCCTTGGGCCAAAGGGGTGGCTCCTTGCTTTTTTTTTTTTTTTTTAGGTGTTTTAGTTTTTTCTTTATTAATTAATTATTTTTTTAATTTTTTTATTTTAATACTTCTTTTTGCCACGTATCAGCTTTTTATTGGGCTGACGTGGACTTCCGTCAAATTTTGTGACGGAAGTTGGATGGGAGTGCTAACTCCATTTTAATCAATAATTGAGGTATGATTTGCAATATGAATTGAAACTAAGGTGGGTAAAAATAAAGTCGTTAAACCACATAGGGAAAAGGTATTTAACCATATTTTTAATTCCGCATTATTTTTGTTAAACACCTATTCACCTACCTCTATTTGTATTTTGGAGTCTAGTTTATATTTTCACCATCAACTCAATGAGACGTTTCATCAAGTGTTGTTACCCTTACCAGATCCATTAATTGTACATTTTATTCAAGTAGATCCATCTGAGCCTTCATACCTAGGCAATGATACAAATTTGGTATAAACCAGGGAGCACTTTTTGTTTTGGACCCTATATTGACGATCAACTCAAAAGAACTTTTAAGACAAAATTCTAAGTACTTTGAAGAAGCCAGGCATCATTCGACTATAATTTATTGGGAGAATTTCAACATGCTCTATTCATCGTTCAACCACTTATTTATACATAACATCACCAATTATCATAATACAATTCAATGACTAATGAACTTATCACTAAATCCAACGATAAAGATTACAATGAGATTACCCAAACCCTATCCGTAACAACTTCTTTCTTATCAATGAATTGATAAGATTTTTATTCCCAAATATCTAGCCCAGATTCTCATCATGACAATTTTACTCTTACACATTAGTCGAGTTTTCTGCTTGACCCGTTTTTTAGTACTTGCATATGAACTCGTGCAATTTCTTGTCAATCCAAGAAAGCAGACGAATTATGAGAACCAAACTAACAAACGCAATCACAGCCTGCCAAATGTCTGCAAATGTAATCCAGACCGTGGCAGATGTACCTGAGATATCCATCGGGGTCACTAAAGTGATTGCCCTATTATAGCTAAGTGTCATGAAACAGACGGAGATAGTCAAGGCTACTGTCAAAAGCCATATAAAGAACTTGTTCCTAAGAGGAAATCCACTAATGACCAAAAGTATGACGGACACAGATGCAAAGAAAGAGGCGGTATTGTAAGATAAGAACAATTGGTAGTCATCATGATCCTGATCATTATAAGAAAGAACAGCTGTGCCGGCTTTACATATATTATCTTCCGTACAATTGAAACCTCTCATTGGTGTTGTTCTATTTTCTTGCCAAACACCCCCTGGTGGGCTGATCCCAGCTTGGAAAGCCATGGTTGCAATCACAGTAGCTACTACCATCAACATACCACGTGTTTCCTGGATCCAATTTTCCTCGTGCGTCAAGTGTTTAACTAATGATGAACGAGTGCACTCCCACCATCCCCTAAACCTTGATTGAGATGGTTGTGCTTCATCAGCACCATTACTACTCAGTGTTGGTGATAGGGAAGGATTTCGATTCGTTGATCTTCTGACACCAGCTTCCTTGAGAATGTTTTGGATTTCAAACCATTTCACATCTCTTGGATAGACGTAGGCCTCTAAGACATCTAAAGCTGTGAGACCAATCTTCTTCATGGCATTAGCCTCTCCTATTTTTGAAAATGAAAGTATGTATTTTATTGCCTGCATAAAGTCAATAGTCTATTGTTTCATCAAACAACTAGCAGAAATTCTAAAAGCACTTGTACAACAACTCCAACTAAATTTAATTGAACCACATTGAATGATCTCTCTTGAGTTATTTACTAATGTTTGCATGATCTTTAGAAGAACCGCATCAAACAAAGGGATCGTGATTTTTTTTTTTTGTGATTTTTTTTTTTTTTTTGAACTTATTGTGTGTGTCTATATATATATATATATATATATATATATAGTCCTACTTTATGAATACAAACAGACTAGTGAAAAAGGGATGGAATACAAAAAGTAGATCTAAAATAATTTCTATGTCATATATAACTTAGAAAAAAATAAAAAATAAAAAATCTCTTTTAAGAGAGTAGCCATTGATATTGTTAGCGCACCTGCTTTTGCTTGAGCATCACTGCTAAATGCAATATGGAGTTGCCATTATAGTCTTTGGAGCTGAGGAATGATTCATTACCATTAGTCAATTTCACTAACAACTTCAGAGCATCGAGATGATTATATCGAATACACAAGTGCAATACACTGTCTCCTTCGAGATTCATCAAGATGGACTCTTGTCGAGCTTTAATCAACTTTTCTATGATCTCCATTCTTCCTCTCATTGCAGCTAAGTGGAGAGGAATTCTCCCATCTTGATCACGAGCTAAGCAAGCATTTATATTTGTTTGCAACAATGCTTGTACTATCTCAGTGTGGCCCTCAGCAGACGCCAAGTGAAGAGGGGTTTGTCCCAGCGAGTCTACCTCTTCTGCAAATTTAGGCTTCTTCCTGACAAGAATTTTACTAAATTCAAGGTGGCCATGCAAAGTAGATAAGTGTAAGGGGGTCTCACCAAAAGATGTGAGTGAAACTCTATCAAGGATGCGTGCATCACTTTGGATCAATGTGGTTAAGGTGTTTATACACCCATTCCTTGAGGCTTCATAAAGTGCAGCCATATTGGCTTCCTGATACATTTTTCACTTGTGAATGTGAAGATTGAAGAAACTACAACAAGAACTTACATAGACTTGCTAGAGGTCACTGGTCTTCATGTGAGCTACTAAAAAAAAATATACGGCGGACCCACCAAGCAAGGTATTTAAATAAAGCAATCATTCCCCCATTTTCATTAACCAATATGTTGTGTTTGCCATGCATCCTTGGTTAGTAATGCAACGTGCCTTTAAATTACAGTTTACAACTTGGAACAGTAAACGTGAACTTTTTTTTTTTTTCCTTTATGCGGTCATTTTTTTAAAAAAAAAAATTAAAAAAAAAAAAATTCTGAAGTACTAACATCCTATGTGTGGATAAGACTTGAGATTTCAGACACTTAGGCTAAAGCCTAAAACACGTGGTTGAGTCGGATTATGGATTGCGTTGATTCAAGTGCAAATCAAATCTGTCATTCCCTACTTTCATAGGCCCTATTGTATAGGCAATTTGAAGGAGTTTCAATCACAATTTGATTAATTTTTTTCAATAATAATACAGATATAACTACTATTTTTTCTAAGCATTATATAAGAATAATATTTTAATTAAAATTATTAGCAATTCGAACAATTTGAGAACGGGGCTGCCCGTTATGAATGTTTTCAAAACAATTAATTTGTAAATTTTTTCAACATTGTTTTCTTGTTAAAAAGATTTATCCAGACGGACATTGCATTAATCTGAGTAATGCTACAAGTCCTTCTTGTGTCCCTTTTGAGTCCCTCCAAAAATGATGTACCTATTAAAATTACCATTGGGCTTGTGATTGATTATTATTGGATTTTGATCAAATGATGATTTTAATAGCAACATCATTCTTGGAGAGACTCAAAAGGGATACAAGAGAGACTTCTAGAATTACTCTATTAATCTACTACTTGAACATCAACTTTCTGAATTTTTTTTTTTGTGAGTAATCAACTTTGAGAAAGTTGATCAATAGACTTTTGCCAAAAGCAATGCCATTTTTTTTTCTTTAAAGCCGACGTTCATTTGCGTCTTGGGCACATTTATAATTTTATATAAATTTAGGAGTATAAAAGTAATTTTATTCATTTGTCGTTTGATTTAAACCCAAACTTAATAACACAGATAACATTGCAAAAGATTGAAACTGGAATATACTAAATTAAGAATTTTTAAATTTTAAAAAGTAATTATAAATACAATGAAAATTAAGAAGTTAGATGAAGTTTTTCCTAATTTATTTTTTGAGAGCTCTACTATTCCTGTGTGCGATTTTCATGGACCAAAGTTGTGCTTGGTATGCATCCTTGGTTGTTGTTTTCATTTTCCTGTTGAGTTTCCTTTTCCCTTTTCTCAATTGTTTTTGGTTCATTTGTGTTGTTTATGTATTTGCTCACAAAAAGGGGAGGGGGACAGAAACAGACGCAATATTACTTTTTTTAAACACACTCCAAATGAGAAATAAGAAGAATCCAACAAATTAAATATCCAATTTTATCACCTTTAAGGTTAGCCATGAATAATTAAAGAGAGTACAACACTCAGAGTCAGAACCATAAAGAGAGTACAATGTGCACACAGTAGTTCGTAATGAAATAGGGGAAGAATTAACAATCAAATTACATTCAAATATTAACAAACTATGTGATTCTCACCTGCATTTTTATAAATGCATACATAATTTATTTATCTTATTAAAAGTGAATGTAAAAATCATGCTATTTTTTTTTTTTTAAATATTAGTTTAGTAAACAAAATCGAAAGAAATTCTGAAACTCAATTACTAATTACGATGCATTTATAAATGTGGAAATTTTTTCGACATAGTTTTCTCATTTTTATGTTTTTAGGAGACTTCCCTTTGCAATTGCTGACCAGCTGGCATTGCTAGCTGCTAAAAAGCTTTCTCGGGCAATTGGACGTCGCATTAATCAACTTTGAGAAAGTTGTTTCTTTTTTTTTTCTTCTTGTGACTAATCAACTTTGAGAAAGTTGATCAATAGACTTTGCCAAAAGCAATGCCTTTTTTTTTTTTTTTTTTTTCACCCTGGGGCACATTTAGAATTTTATATAAATTTAAGAGACTTCCCTTTGCAATTGCTGACCAGCTGGCATTGCTAGCTGCTAAAAAGCTTTCTCGGGCAATTGGGTACGTCGCATTAATTAGAAAAAAAAAAAAAAAAATGTTGTTTCTTCTTTTTTTTTTTTTAACTTTGAGAAAGTTGTTTTTTTTTTTTTTTTTTTTTTTTTTTTTTTTTTGTGAGTAATCAACTTTGAGAAAGTTGATCAATAGACTTTGCCAAAAGCAATGCCTTTTTTTTTTTTTTTTCACCCTGGGGCACATTTAGAATTTTATATAAATTTAAGAGCACAAAAGTCATGTCATTTGATTTAAACCCAAACTAAATGACTCGGATAACATTCCAAAAGATTGAAACTTGAATATAATAAATTAAGAATTTTTAAATTTTAAAAAATAATTGTAAATATGAAGAAAAATTAAGGAGTTAGATTAAGTTTTTCCTAATTTATTTTTGGAGAGCCCTACTATCCTGAGTAATGTTATAACTCCTTTTTGTATCATTCTTGCTTTTCTTCAAGAATGATGTGTCTCTTAAAATTACTATTGGGCTTATGATTGATCATTATTGAATTTTGATTAAATAGTAATTTTAAAAGCCACCTCATTTTTAGAGGGACACAAAAAAGACTTCTAGAATTAACTCCCCATTTTCATTGACCAATGTTGTGCTTGGCGTGCATCCTTAGTTGTCTTCATTTTCGTGTTGATTTTCTTTTTTCCTTTTCTTAATTGTTTTTGGTTCATTGGTGTTGTTTGTGTATTTGCTCAGAAAAAGGGGAGGGTGGACAGGAAATAGACACGATATTATTTTTTCACATTTTTAAATGGTTACTTTTTTAAACATACTCCAAATGAGAAATAAGAAGAATCCAACAAATTAAATACCCAATTTCATTACCTTTAAGGTTGCCCACCAATAAAGAGAGTACAACACTCACTTGTTCGTCATGAAATACGAATTCACAATCAAATTACAGTAAAAGATTAACAAACTAAGTGATTCTCACCTGTACTTTTATAAATGAATATATAGTTTTTTTATTTTATTAAAAATATATATAAAAATCACACTATTTAAAGACAAATATTAATTTAGTAAACTGAATGGAAGGAAATTCTATGAAGCAAATCTTTATCCATGAAATATCCATCATCCAACCGTTGCCATTTCAAGGTAAAATAATGTGTGGATAAGACTTGAGATTGCATACACATTGGCTGAAACACGCTGTTGAGTCGTACTATGGATTGGGTTGATTTATGTGCATGAGAAAGTTGATCAATAGACTTTGCCAAAAGCAATGCCTTTTTTGTAAAGCTGCGCCCTATGGCACATGTGGAATTTTATAAATAATCTAAGAGTATAAAAATTATTTCACTCATTTATTGTTTGATTTAACCATAAACCTAATGACACAGATGATATTGCAAAAGATTGAAACTTAAATACAATAAATTAAAAGTTTTTAAACTTAATTTAAAGAGTAATTATAAATATGATGAAAATTTAGGACTTGGTGAAGTTTTTCCAAATTTTTTTTAGTAAGGTCTTGAAAAAGTGACGACTCGTGATTTCCCAGTTTACATGCATGGATATTTGTGCCTAAACACTGAGAAACGTTTAATTAGTTGAATGGTGGCCTTGGCCACTTGCGAGATTGAATGACTGTGTGGACATGTGTTAAGGAGGAAGAAATGGAAAATTAATTATAAACTTTACAATTAACAAATATTGAATTATAGAAAAATATTTTAACAAGACAAATCACCTTCCTTGTCATACTTTAGTATAATCCTAGAGAACCCAACTATCCGGTCCGGCCCTAAAGCACTACTTTTACCGCCTCTAATAAAAATTTAACACATCATCAAAAAATAATATATAGAGAATAGAAATAAGAACACCCGAAAACATCTCATGTTACGAGAATTGAATTTTATGCGGAATAATTATTAATAGTAGGATATATTAAAATATACGATACCGTAGAATATTTTATTGTGTTTATTTTTATTTAATATTGTTTTTATTTATTTCCATGTAAGAATCTTGATGACTCAGCCCTAGTTTATATTTCAATAAGAGCTGATGACTCAACCCTAGAAAATATTGTAATAGTTTGCCTATTTAAAGGCTATTATGTTATGAATAAAGCAAACAGAAAATTAATCCAAACTTTATGTTTGAAACGGTTTTAGGTTCCCTCCAACGAATCTAAAGGATCTAGGTTCCCTCAAAACCTAACAATCTATCTCATTACATGTATGTAAAGCATTCACGTAACATTGGTATCAGAGCTAAGTTGTTCGATGGCGAATTAAAGAACGGATTGTTTGGAGCAACAAATTAATCATCATGAAAACATGATTAAACGTGCAATAACAAAGTTGGAAGAAGCTAATGCCAAATTGGATGGAGTCCTCAAGGAGCCACAACAAGTACTATTACCACGTGTACTACCATCACAACCAACAACTATCCAAAAGTTAAAGGCATCCAAACATTCAAAACCACCATTGTCGTTGTCCACCACAATGCAGCCATCCTCTCCCAGCACCTTGTCAATCCAGTGGTGCTAGGCACAACCACACTCTGTCCGGTTCAAACCCATCACCTGTCGCGCGCCACCTTCCTAGTCTAGATCACCGCGTTACAGCCTCCCTGTGCTGCCAGTGTCACGACCTCTGTGCACTGTCGTGCCATATTGGCCATTCTTCCTACAAACTAGTGCACAAGGATCACTTTTGTGGGTTGTGAGAAAGAAGAAAACTAAATTTGTTTCCTTTGTTTGGAGCAGAAAACGAAAAAAAAAAAAAAAAATAGTGTGTACGACGTTATGCCAAAGTCTGGAAGGAAGGAGAAAATTGGGTCAAGGAGGAAAATTAGATTTCGGTGAAAAGAAAAAAAAAAAAAAAAGAAGAAGAAGAAAAAGTTGATGGGAAAGAAAAGATGCAAAAGGTCCTGCTAGAGAATTAAAGGAAGAAAATTCATGGTTATAATAGTATTTTATTATTTATAATTGCTAAGTGTTATTTATTCAGCAGATCGACAGATGCAATTCCAAGAGCAAGATTATTTGAAGAATAAGATTTGAAGGACCATGAGCACAAGGTCCTCTTCAAGGGGAAATGAATGTTACGAGAATTGAGTTTTATGTAGAATAATTATTAATAGTAGGATATATTAGAATATATGATACGATAGAATATTTTATTATGTTTATTTTTATTTAATATTGTCTTTATTTATTTCCATGTAAGAGTCTTGATGACTCAGCCCTAGTTTATATTTTAATAAGAGCTAATGACTCAGTCCTAGAAAATATTGTAATAGTTTGCTTATTTAAAGGCTATTATGTTATGAGTAAAGCAAGTAGAAAATTAATCAAAACTTTATGTTTAAAAAGATTTTAGGTTCCCTTCAACAAATCTAAAGGGTCTAAGTTCCCTCAAAACCTAACAATTTATCCAATTACGTGTATGTAAAAATATTCACGTAACATCTCATCTATCTCTTTTTCAAGAGCCTCATCGAGGCCACGATTTCGAATACAGCATTCTGGATCTCCGTTCTCTAGTGATCCTTATGAGTTTTACACGACAACCGAAACCGAAGGTATTCTCATAATGCAATGCAATAGGGTCACGGCCGTAAGGGTCAACTATATAGTCTTCCATCATATAGTCGTTTAGAAATTTGACTGAAGTTTCTCATCTAAGTTCCTTAAAGCGGCTTTAATGTAATGATCATAATTATGCATATGAATTAGCTGAGTGCAACTTCTATGGGGATGTGGCACAAAAGGGTGTGTTTGTGCCACCAATTAGAAGTTGCCACATAAATTTATTATACCAAACTTAAGCTTAGGAAAAAACACAACCACACCTCATCATACCAAATTTGAATTAAAAAATTAATTAATTAATTTTTTTAAAACAAAATTAAAAGGGCAATCACCAAGTGGGGGAGGAGAAGCCACCCCAGAGGGAGGTGGGGGTGGCTCACCGCCACCCCCTCCCATTTGGGGTGGCACACGGCCAACCCCATGGGTGGCTGGGGTGGCGTGTGGCCACCCCTAAGCCATGGGGGGTGGCCGCGCGCCACCCCAGATGTGGTCGGGTTGGCGGCTAGCCACCTCTGGGGTGGCTCCTCTCCCATTTGGTTTGGTTTTTTTTTTTTTGAACATGTTCCATCCTGAGATGTCAACTCTTCATTGATGGTTTTGTGCACCATTCTCATTGAAGTTATTCTCAAATTAGCCGCGATGCAGTTGAATTGTTGGATACAAATCATTTTTTCTTAAATTAGAGAGGACCTCCCTTGTGAGATCCTTAACATAATGAAACTGGGAGATTAGGAGAAATATGCAGGCTACCCGACACTGTTTTAACTAGTTGCATAGAGGGTATCGTTTTAATATGTAAGGAGTATACCTCGACCAACCCGAGCGGGATGTTCACCTTTTAGTTTTCCGTTATTCGAACGGAGTCGTTTAATTTGTTGATGGCTCCCCGACAGTGTTTTAACTATCTACATAAAGGAGTACTGTTTTAATATGTACGGAGTATGCCTCTACCAACCCGAGCGGGATAATGGCACATCACCATTCCATAGTTTTATAGTGGAGTTTTACCTTTTGATGTGTTTGTACATCTTCTTTTTCCTAAAGATAGAGAGAGATGTGGGACCGTTGAGTGGTTCACCTGGAGTTATTATTGGGGGAAGCGTCATCGGGTTACCGGGGACTCTCCCATGCTTAAGTCAATATTAGTGTCTAAGTTTATAATGGGAAAGTAAAGAAATGAGATTAATCGAAGTTAATCACCTTTTGTTTTTTCTTTTTTCCCGCTTTTGACACTCCTGATTTGATTTCCTTTGCTTCTTTTGCTTGTTCATGTTAGCTAAAAGAAGACATAGTAAAATAGATAATATACAGCTCATACCTGATGGATGTGGGCTGACGCCTCCTTTTGCTGAATTTATTGATAGTAATGCCGGAGGTGTTCAGCATTCCAGGGGTGGATCAACTGTTTCCCATCCAGTGTTTCAAGGTGGTATGTTCCAGATCGCCAGTTGTCCTTTACCTTATACGGTCCTTCCCAGGACAGACCCAGTTTGCTGCTGGCTACATCTTTCATTGGGGCCATCACTTTCTGCAAGACCAGATCTCCATTGCAGAAACTATGATGCCTTACCTTCTGATTGTAATATTTTGCTGTGGTTTGCTGGTAGGCTACTATATGCATGGCGGCCAGAGTTCTTCTTTCATCAAGTAAGTCTAGACTTTCTCGCAAAGCCGTGTCATTTTCTTCTTCGTTAAAATTGGCTTGCTTGTGACTGGGCATACCGACTTCGACCGGGATATAGCTTCACTCCCAAATGCTAGAACGAACTAGGTATCCTCGGTTGCTGTTTTTGTGGTCGTCCGGTACGCCCATAATACTTCTGGTAATTCTTCAGCCCATAAACCTTTGGCTTTGTCTAGCTTACTCTTGATCATTTTGAAAATTGTTTTATTAGTTGCTTCAACCTGCCCATTTGCCCAGGCAGCTGAGGAGTAATAGTTGCTGATGCAAGGTTGCGAACACCAATCCCTGAATGTTGGGTTATCGAACTGCTTACTGTTGTTTGACACAGTTGAGTGTGGGATACCGAACCAGCAGACCACTAATCGCCACATGAAGTGTTCAATATTTTTCTCTATAATGGTGGCTAGTGTTTTGGCTTCTGCCCATTTGGTGAAGTAGTCAACTGTTAACACAGCAAACTTGACTCCTCCTTTTCTTGGTGGTAAGGGTCCCACAATATCTACCCCTCACCATGCGAATGGCCAAGGAGTGAATATTGATGTGAGATCTTCCGGCGGACTCCTTGGGACGTTGGCAAATTGCTGGCATGTTTTACAACATTAGACCATGTCGTGTGCGTCTTAAGCCATTGTTGGCCAATAGTACCCTGCCCTTAGAGCTTTGTGAGCTAGGGATCTCTTTCCCGAGTGATTTCCACATATTCCTTCGTGGATTTCTCACGAGGCATAGTTTGCTTCGTCTTTGGACAAACATCTCAAGAGTGGATGTATAAAGCTCCGTTTGTATAGAACATCATTCTAGACGAGTTACCTTGCTACTTGACAACGGATTGCCTTGGCTTCCATTTGGTCTTCCGGGAGGCTTCTTTCAACAAGGTATTTAACAATAGGTTTAGCCCAATTTATATCATGAATGGACAGTACATACAAGGAGACTTGGTGGCCATTGATTGCTAGTGTCTCTGCTTCGCTCGTAGTCGTTTCATCCTCCGGGGGTGATTCAGACCTAGAGGAAGCTAGGCAGGCTAGTTGGTCCGCTTTGACATTTCAGTCCCGCGAGACTTCCTGAATGCAAAATTTGGTGAATGTATCCTTGGCGGCCAGTGTCTTCTGCAGATATAGTTTGATTTTTTCTCATTTCACTTCATATTCTTCAGTTAATTGGCCCACCACCAGTTGGGAGTTGCTCTGTACACTTACACTGTTGGCCCCCAATTGTTTTGCAAGTTGGAGTCCAACTATGAGCGCCTCACACTCAGCTTTGTTATTTGTTGCTTGGAACTTGAATCGGATTGCGTGATGGATGATGATCTCGTCAGGTGTTTTAATAACAATTCTGGCTCCACTCCTTTTTTAGGATGATGACCCATCAACTTCAATGAACCAAACGGGTTCAGACTCACCTTTGTTCGCCTCTTCAATGTCCTCTGTAAATTGTCCTAGGAAATCCGCAACTACTTGTGCTTTTATTGCGGTTCTTGGGAGATACTCGATATCAAACTTGCCTAGCTCGACGGACCATTGCAGCAGGCGACCCGAGGTGTTTGGCTTGTGAAGAGACTTCTTCAGTGGGTGACTAGTAAGCACCTTAATTGGGTGAACTTGGTAATAAGGTCGGAGCTATTTGGTGGAGATGATCAAAGCGAATGCTAATTTTTCAATACTAAGATATCCTGTTTCTGCCCCTTGTAGTATGCAACTGGTGTAGTAGACTGGTTTTTGTATTTTTTGATCTTCCCTTATGAGAACAGAGCTGACGGTGGTGGCAGTGGACGCCAGATAAACATAGAGCGGCTCACTTGGTTCGACTCTACTAATGAGTGGTGGTTTCGCCAAATACTCTTTGAGGTTTTGGAATGCTGCCTCGCAATCTTCATTCCATTCAAATGATTTTCGCATTATTTTAAAGAATGTGAGGCTTCTGTCCATGGAACGGGCTATGAACCTATTGAGCGCTACTAGATGTCCTGTGAGACATTGTAACTCTTTGGTTTTACGGGGTGGCTGCATGTCAATAAGAGCTGTGATGTTCTTTGGGTTTGCTTCGATGCCTCCCTGAGACACCATGAAGCCTAAAAACTTACCGAAAGATACTCCTAAGGCACATTTAGAGGGGTTGAGTTTCATGTTATGTTCTTCTAATACCTCAAAGGCTTCTTCTAAGTCAATTACATGGTCACTAGCATAACGACTTTTAACTAACATACCATCAACATAAACTTCAACATTATGACCTATTTGTTTTTTGAACATTGAATTTACTAACCTTTGGTATGTAGCCCCGGCATTTTTAAGTCCGAAGGGCATGGCAGTGTAGCAATAAAGTCCTCTGTCAGTGATGAAGGCCGTTTTCTCTTGGTCTGCCAGGTCCATCTTGATCTGGTTGTAGCTGAAGAAGGCGTCCATGAAGCTTAACAGTTCATGACCAGAGGTAGAGTCCACTAGGAGATCAATCCGAGGCAACGAAAAGTTGTCTTTGGGACAGGTTTGATTGAGATTTGTAAAATCAAGGTACATACGCCACTTACTAATGACTTTCTTCACCATCACTACAATAGAGATCCAGTTGGAGTAGTCAACTTCTGATAAATCCTGTCGCCAGGAGTTTCTCTACTTCTTCTGCTATCGTCATGTTGGGCTTAGGGGCGAAACTTCTTCGCTTTTGGATCACTGGTTTGACATGAGGATCAACATCAGCCGGTGGGAGATTACCTCGGTGCTGATGCCAGGCATATCGTTGTGAGTCCACGCGAAGACTTCTCTATGTTTTTTGAGACTTGAATGATGCCTCACGACGTTCTCCCGTCAAATGCTGGCCAATCTGGACCACATGGTCAGTGTTGCTATCGATTTGGATTTGAGAAAGTGATTTTGCTGGTTCTGCTTGTTGGAGCTTCTGTTCTTTTCGTGCATCTACAGTGTCGATAATCATGGTTGCTTTGGCTTGTGGATCTTTCAACAATGTCATGTAGCATCTCTGGGCAAATTGTTGGTCACCACGTACTTCCCCCACCTCGGCTTCTGTTGGGAACTTCATTTTTAAATGATAGGTGGCTGGGATCGCTTTCATTTTGTTGAGTGCGATTCTCCCCAAGATGGCGTTGTAGGCCGAAGGACAGTTTACTACTAAAAATGGAACCATAACTGTGGTTTGACATGGGGGCGTACCTGCCATGATTGGGAGGTCGATGGTTCAAACTGGGTGGACTTTGTCTCTGGCAAATCCAATTAAAGGGGAAGTTACCGGTTGAAGCATTTCCTTGCCGAATTGCATCAAATAGTACACTGGGCCGTATAGTATGTCCGCAGAGTTGCCATTGTCTATCAACTCCTGGTGAATGGTATAGTTGGCTAGGGCCAGCATGACTACAAGTGGATCGTCATGGGGGTGCTGCACTCCGTGCGCATCTTCTTCACTGTAAGTAATATCACACATTTGCTCTAGTTGGCAGGGCCTTAGGGTTTTAGCTGGGCAGTCCGTGATGTATACTTCCATTGCTCGGAGCTGTCGAGTGTATGCCTTTCTCATAGCGTTCGTGGGACCGCCCCCTACGAACCCTTTGGAGATCGTTATGATTTCTTCGCTTGCAGGAGGCTGGGCAAGTTGCTCTTCTTGATGGTCTGTCCTTTGGTTTGGGGGTTGGTTCACCACAGGACGTTCATTTTGTTCTCTTCTGTGCTGGAACAGTTTATCAATCAGCCTTTTCAACTGGTAGCACTCTTCTTTGAACCAACGTCTTTGGTTACTGGTGGCACATTGGGTCCACTGGACGTTCCTAATTGTAACCGGCACTCGTCGAGTCCTTCGAATTTTGGTTCTAGTAGCTTCTCTGTAGCAGGATCTCCAAGGTTGCCATCATGTGCTCATTTTGGACCTCTAAGGTTCCCTGTCTGCCTGCTGCCTAGCAGGTGTGGACCAAAGATAGGGGACTCGGCGGGAGTCTCTTCAATTTTGTGGTTGCCAGCATCATGTAGATTGACGTTCTCAGACTGGGGAGGAACGTTGGTCATGTTGGCTGTATTTTCAGTTTGGCCTTGAGATCTCGTGGCTAGCATTCATGACTTTTGTCCTGTTTGAACTTTAGATTGTTAGATGATCCTTGTTCCCACAAACGGCGCCAACTGTTAAGACAGTTGTCAACCTTAGTAGCAATTTGATTTCAAAGCTTGCTAAGAATGGAAAAAGGTATCAACAATGACAGACCGCGAAGTGGGGTTTGTGGCGGTCATGCCACCTCCGATTTCTGAGTGAGAATTTGAGTAAGATAGATAACAAGAAATAATAATGATTGAGAATGATAAGAGTAGAATTGAGTACGTATCTGTATCGTAAGTGGCTCCTCTTTTTATAGAGGTTATGAGTGAGTGGAAGAATCCTAGACTCTTATTCGACATCCCTTGACACGTGGGAGTGGTTCCAACCGAGGATCATCTTTAAGATCATCTGGGAGATTGAATGGATAAGTCATCGTGTACCTAGACTCCTTTTAGGAGAGATTTGGTTGGTTGCTCTCTGACTTTGGTTGTAACTCCCAGATTGGGTTGTTTGGAGAGTGATCATGCTCCCTTGATTAAACGGTTTACATGATTTGGCATGCAACCATTTTGATATAAGGCGTAACTGCATGCTTGAGTGCGGATCTAACACGATCAGGCGATCGTGTCATGATTTGCTGGCTCTTGGGCTTAGTGCTTGGTATCATGGTGAGCCGTGGGCCTCTTATTCGAAGTGGGCCTTTTGGTTTAGGCTTTAGGAGATATTTTGTATCAACAAGCATCACAGCTAAATGTAATGTGGTTGAATTAAATTTATTTGGGGCAGTTTTGTGGAAGTGCTTTTGGAGTTTCTAGTAATTTATGGATGAAACAGTCGGATATTGTCTTTGTGCAGGCCATAAAATATTTACTTTTAGTACCGAAAATAAAAAGAGTGGCTAATGTCACGAACATGATTGGTTACATAGCTTTAGATGTCTTAGAGATCTGTCCACGAGATTTTAAATGTTTTGAAATCCAAAACATTTTAAAAGAAGCCGGTGTTAGAAGATCAACGGATCTAAATTCTTCCCTGCCACTGACTCTGACAAAGACACCGAGTGGCATTGGTGTTGATGAAGCACAACCACTGTAATCCGGACAGCCAGCTCAATCAAGTTTTAAGACATGGCGGGGATACGTTCGTTCATTATTAGCAAAACATTTGAAGCGGCAGAAAAATTGGGTCGAGGAAACACGTGGCACATTAATGTTGGTGGCTACTGTAATTGCAACCATGACCTTCCAAGTTGGGATCAGCCCACCAGGTGATGTTTGGCAAGAAAATACAACCACAGGTAGTGTTTGGCAATAAAAACACAAAGCCGGCACAGCACTTTAGCTTATTCCTATCCAGATGACTACCAATTCTTCTTATTTGTCAATACCAGTTCTTTCATTGCATCTGTGTGCATCGTACTTAAGGTACTTAGTGGATTTCCTCTTACAAGCAAGTTCTTTATATGGATGCCATGGCCTTGTCGGTCGGGTGCTTGATACTTACCTATTTACAGGCACTGAGTTTGGTGACCCCGTCTGAAGTAACCTATTTACAATTATCTCTCTCAGGCGTTGGACCTAACTCGTTCGCCCAAATATTAACATTTACTTTGATTGGAGTAGCTGTGATTGTTGATTTGATTCAGATGATTGCTCCACTCTCTTGGATGGTGAAAAAGTTGTGCAATTTCATATGCAAGTCAATAAGGGGTCCTGCTGAAGACCTAGCTAATGTCTAAGATCTGCAGATCTTGTTGAGGAGATTTCGGTTGGGGATGGGAAAATTGTGGTATTGTGGTATGTGTTCTATTAGCTAGATTGTTCTGTTAATGAATTTTGGCATGCTTTTGTTGCTGAATTTTGGCTTGAATTTGGATATTGCTTCATGTTTTGTGGATACGTTTTGGTCTTCTATCAATTAGAGTTGGTAGTCTGGTTTTGTTTGATATGGATTTTGCATGAGACATTAATGTGTTGAGAAACTCTATCATTGATTCATTGGTGTCAATATTCAATCATGCCACCTAATTGGGTCTTCTCCCTGTTGACTTAGACATTGATATATTTGATTCAAGTTTGTGGTCTTGCGTAGAATTCCACTACGCGGCTTTCGCGTCATTTAGTCTCGACGTAGTGAATGGGTTAGATATGAATCCATTTTTGTAACAAATATTCATCAATTCCTAGAATTAAAAGTCAAAAAGTTTATGTAAGAATCAAAGTTGATTATTTCCAGACTCACCGCTATTTTATTTTTTTCTGGCCAAGATGATCACTTTCACTCACTGCCCCTATTTGTTTAAAATGACGCTATATATTGAAGGTGTCAACAAAGGTGTTGGTTTCATCCAAAAGAAGAAGATAAAGATCCATGGGTTTCACTGCCTTATTTCGTCCTCTCATTCTCATCGTGTTCATCGCCTCCATCTTTACCATGCAGCTTTATCAGGTTCATGCAGGTTCGTTTCCTCTAATTTTCACAGCAGTAATTGAAAGTTTCACCATTTTTTGCTTTATCTTTTTTTCTTTTTTTCTCCCATAAACGTAATTTACATCGTATCTTGTTGATTTTTGCTTTACCTTTTCTTTTGGCTCCAATTTATGTTGCTGGTGAATATACGTCTGCTAATAGGTTTGGTCATAATTAGAATCCAATCTCAATTGGACCCAAGAATGATTCGAGTAGTATATTGAACTTTAAGCGTCGGTTTGAGACAAGAATTAAACTCTAAACTCATGGAATGATATCATTATTCCATCAATTGTTAATTTTTAGTCTTGAAGATATTTAGTCGGAATCCACCTCTGGTTGCCGGAGTTAGCTGGAATCTTCCAGCCGCTGGTTGCCAGAATTTGTGGTTAAAGTTTCACCTTCTTAAACAAACGGAGTCTCAATTTTATTTATTTATTTATTTTTTAAAAAAGTGTGTTTTAGTAATTTTTGTTTAATTTTAGTGAAAACGTAATGATTTCGTCAAACATAATGTTGCCTTTGTCCAAAGAATAGTAATTCTAAAATTGTACCATATTTTTCACATATATTGTTTTATTAAGGGAATCAATCAATTTATCATTCATATTATTTGGAATCCAATACTTATTACTTTCTGTCCAAAACTTCCTCGAAGCCTGGAGATGGCTATTTTTGTCTCCGGTAAAAAAGAAAAAAGTATTATAACTAAAAAAAAAAAAAAAAAAAATACAATGAAGCCAAAGAGAAATATTTTCTCCAGCAGTTGCATGACATATATCTGCAGCTTGTATCCGGTTGAGGTCTATATCTCTCTCCTATTTTCTGCACAGGAAGCCCATGGGCATTTCTTTGACATTGTAAATCTTGGGTGGAAGTGACCCCTTCCTGTATCGATTTGATTGTAAACTCAGAGATGAATGCTCTGTTGTGATTGTTCCCACAGAGCGCTTGCTCTGTCTTGATTCTTCTCAATGAAAGTTAGTAAATTTTATCCAAAAAAAAAAAAAAAAAAAGGCGGCAAAGAAAAAGATGGAGGCTTTTGCTTACGAGGGAAGCCCATGGGCATTTCTTTGACATTGTAAATTTTGTGAGAAAAATAGGTCGAAAGTTAATTATAATAAATGTTATAAGCACAAAGAAGTTTCTTGAATTCTTGAATGTCAATGTCACGAATAGATAAATGTAGAAAATCTAAGTATAATAGCAAGCAGATTCAACAATGTAAATCGAGTCACATTCAAGTTAGACCCATCCACTGCTCTGTTCAACCCCAATCACCGGCCGTTAATTCTGTACAAAAGAAATGAGAGAAATAAGAACAAATGCAAATTATTTAAAAATCTTCCAAGAAGATGAAGAATGTGAAAGAATATCTGAAACCCAAATTACTTCCAGGAGAAAGCACCAAGCGTTCCCCAATGGAAGCAAACGAACTAATGTGCAAATAAATTAACCTTTGGATTTATTTCTCAACAGTTGTCTTATATTAAGCAAAATATGCGGGTTAATTGACGATACACCTCACTAATCATCCTCTTCCAGACATGGATTCCTCCTCTTCTAGGACATTGATTTAAATTTGATTTAAATTTTTTAATTTTTTAATAACATGTGAGATATACATATTTTTATTATTATTATTATTATTTTTTTTTTTTTTGAGTTTGTCTATACTATTAAAACAACAAGTGATCTTCATATGCTGAAAAGACACATGTTATTACTATAGACTAAATTAGAGAAAATTCTTCCAACCGAATTTAAAGAAAAACTCGGTCCCTCCTATTTAACAATTAAAAAAAAAAGAGTACAGAATTGCTTGAACGTTAGCTTAAGTGTGAATGACAAAAAACAAAAAGTTCTTCCTTTTTCTTCAAATAATTTCTTTGTACTTTTCCCATTCATTCTTTGCCTTTTCCTTTTCTATTCCCTTTTTTTTTTTTTTTTTAAACTTCACTTTGGCCCTTTGAACTATTACTCGATTTTACAAATCTCCTATAAACTTCTAAATCTCCCACTTCGAACCCCTGAACTTTGAATTGCTCTCAATTAGGACCCTTCCATCAATTTTAGCCGTTAAAATTACAAAAAAATGCCGAAACCCAAAATATCCCTGATTTTTGTTTTTTTTAAATAAAAAAAAAGTTTTCGAAGTTAAAATTTTATACAAAAGTCAGCGGTATAAACGTCATGTAATGTTTAAAATTTGATGAAGGGCTTCACATTGAGAGAAATTAAAGTTCAGGGGTTTAAAGTGAGAGATTTGAAAGTTCAGGAGAATTTGTAAAATCAGATAGAAGTTCAAGGGGCCAAAGTGAAGTTTTCATTTTTTTTTTTTTTTTTTTCACCTGCCTTATCTTTTTATTTAATTTTTTAATTTTTTAATATTTTGAGTTTCTTTTCTTTTCTAACGCGTTAACTTTTATCTGTTGTTTTAACACGTTGTCTTTTGACGAGACAAGTTTTTGGCCTGGAATTTATTTAATTAAATCCAAGCTGTGAAGTCCATTTGAGGGACAACAAAAGCATAATAAATGATAAGACAACATAACTTGTGGGAGGGAAAAACTGATCCATATGAGACTATTTTTTGTTTATAGGCAATATGGGGTCACGTTTGTTTGTGGACTAGGAGCCAAAGGGCCGAACCGGTCCAAACTAAAATTTTTTAGTCCAAAAATGTATACTAAAACGTACTTAATTATGTTTAACTATTTAAGACTTGGGGCTAGAGTCATGGCCTTGCCTACATGACTTTGTAGTCTTTAAAAAATAACAGAAATTTCATTCAAATCAATCTGAAAGGAATATTTTTTAAGTCATTTAAATATTATTAAGTGTTTATAAACATTTAAAACATTAGTCTAAGTTAGTAAATTGCTATTAATTAACAACTTTAGGAATTAGACTAACGTTTTAAATGTTTATAAATACTTGGCACTATTTTAAATGAGCTGAATAATATTTTTTTCAGACTCGTTTGAAAGAAATTTCTTAAAGAAAAAAAAAAAAAAAAAGGTGAAGAAGAAGCAGCAGCGGAGTTATGAATGAAAGCTCGAGGAAATTGCTTTCTACAAGTCTTACCGTGGGACACCATAATTTTTTTGGGGAAACTTCACTAAGGGCCCCCAAACTTCCACCCGTTTTGAAATACCCCATCTGAACTTCAAAATCTCTCAATTTAGTCCCCTGAACTTTCAATTGCTTTCAATTTGGACTCCTCCGTCAGATTTTAAAAGTCACATGACGTTTATACCCCTGACTTTTGTATAAAATTTCAACTTCTAAAACGTTTTTTTATTTTTAAAAAAACATAAATCAGGGATATTTTGGTCTTTTTTTGAATTTTTAACGGCTAAAATTAACGGAAGGGTCCAAATTGAGAGCAATTGAAAGTTCAGGGGACCAAATTGAGAGATTTTGAAGTTTATGGGGGTATTTCAAAACGGGTGAAAGTTTGAGGGTCCTTAGTGAAGTTTTCCCTAATTTTTTTGACTTTTCTAGTCATTTGATTCCAAGAATCTATTATGCAAACAAAGGGAATGCGAATCTTCAAAGAAAAAGCCCTTGTCTTTAGTTTCCCAAATTTCATGAACCCACATCTAGTACGGGTCATGAATTCCTCAACGTGGCTTTCACGTCATGCCCAAATCTATAGATATAAATTAGTTTCATTGGAGTTGATGGGTAAAAAGATATGAATTCATTAACAATTATTCATCAATTCATAGAATTAAAAGTCAAAAAGTTGATGTAACAATAATCAAAGTCCAAAAGAGGAAGGAGATTTGGCAATCCAGTCGTCTTATCATGTTAAAGGGTGGTGTTATTTCAACAACTAATTCACGCCCTCCTCTGAGAGAGACATTTACTTAAACACAAGCAGCTGCATCCTCGAAGTTTCCCATGAACCAGCCGTTCAAGGGTCGGCCATATATTTTCAGATGTTCTTCTTCATTCTTATGTTGAATAAGAATAAAATGTGTTATCAAGGGAGGAAAGATCGCGAGGCTTTCCCTTTTTATTGATCATCAGCTCTAGTAAGTAGTAAGCATATAAATTCTTGTTGAAGTTTCTTCAATCTTCACATTTACAAGTGAAGGATGGATAGAATATTGCATGTTGAAGAAGAGAATATGATTGCACTCTATCAAGCCTCTCTCAATGGGTGTGTAAACACCTTGAACACCTTGATCCAAAGGGATCCACTTATTCTTAATAAAGTTTCACTCACATCCTTTAGTGAGACCCCCTTACACATTACAGCCTTGCTTGGCCACCTTGAATTTAGTAGGTTTCTTGTCAGCAAGAAACCTAAACTTGCGGAAGAAGTAGACTCGCTGGGACGAACCCCTCTTCACTTGGCTTCTGCTGAGGGCCACACCGAGATAGTAACAGCATTGTTGCAAGCAAATGGAAATGTTTGCTTCGCTATTGATCAAGATGAGAGAATTCCTCTCCACTTAGACGTAATGAGAGGAAGAACGGAAATCATAAAAGAGTTAATTATTGCTCGGCAAGAGTCCATCCGGGTGAGGCTCAATGGAGATAGTGTTTTGCACTTGTGTGTTCGAAGTAATAATCTACATGCTCTTAAATTCCTAGTGGAATCATCTAATTGCGATGAATTCCTCAACTCCAAAGACCATGATGACTACTCTATATTACATTTAGCTGTGATGCTCAAGCAAACGAAGGTGCCTTAACAATATCTATGGCTAGTAGTTTAGAAGATATATTTCTTTCTCTAGTGATATATATAAAGTAGCACTCTATCTACGTGTATGAAATTCTTTGAGATCTACTTCTTGTTTTTCCTTCCCTTTTCGTAAGTTTGCTTGTGTTCATAAAGTATGACTAAATTTTTATTTTTGAAGAAGATATATTCATAGAACAAGTTAAAAAAAAAAAAAAACAAAGGAAGAATCACAATATTTTCATACATGTGCACATAAAATGGAAAGATCCCTTCTTTTCATACGATTCTCCTAAAGATCATGCAAAAACTAGAAACTATTCCAAGCAGGATCATTCAATGTGGTTGAATTACATTTATTTGGGGCTGTTTTGCGGAAGTGCTTATAGAGTTTCTGGTAGTTTTTGGATGAAACAATAAAATGTGGTCTTTGTACAGGCTATAAAATACTTACTTTCAGTACCGCAAATAAAAAGAGAGGTTAATGCTACAAACAGGATTGGTTACACAGCTTCAGATGTCTTAGAGGTTTGTCCAAGAGATTTTAAATGTTTTGAAATCCAAAACATTTTAAAGGAAGCTGGTGTTAGAAGATCAACATATCTAAATTCTTTCCTACCACCAACACCGAGTGGAATTGGTGTTGATGAAGCACAAACACTGCAATCCGGACACCGAGCTCGATCAAGATTTAAGAGATGGTGGGAATACGTTCCTTTGTTTTTAGTTAAACACTTAAAGCGGCAGGGAAATTGGGTCGAGGAAACACGTCACACATTGATGTTAGTGTGATTGCAACGATGACCTTCCAAGCTGGGATCAGCCTACCAGGTGGTGTTTGGCAAGAAAAACACAAAGTCGGCACATCAATTTTAGCTTATTTCTATCCAGATGACTACCAAGTCTTCTTATCTTTCAATACCATCTCTTTCATTGTATCCGTGTGCGTCTTATTTTTGGTCATTAGTGGATTTCCTCTTACAAGCAAGTTCTTTATATGGTTTTTGACATATACCATGTCTTTGTCCATCGCGTTTTTGATACTTACCTATATGCAGGCACTGATCATGAGTTACCTATTTACACGTACTTCACTCAGGCGTCAATCCTAACTCGTTGGCCAAAATACTAACATTTATTTTGATTGGAGTGGCTGTGATTGTTGATTTGATTCACATATATAATTGCCCCACTCTCTTTGATGGTGGAGAAGTTGCGCAATTTCATATCCAAGTCAATAAGGGGTCCAGCCGAAGACCTGGCTAATGTCTAAGATCTGCAGATCTTGTTGAGGAGATTTCGGTTGGGAATGGGAAAATTGTGCTATTGTCGTATGTGTTCTATTAGCATGATTGTTGTGTTAAACAATTTTGGCATGCTTTTGTTGCTGAATTTTGGCTTGAATTTGGATATCGCTTCATGTTTTGTGGATAAGTTTTGGTCTTCAACCAATTAGAGTTGGTAATCTGGTTTTGTTTGATATGGTTTTGGCATGAGACATTGATGTGTTGAGAAGCTCTATCATTGGCGTCAATATTCATTCATGCAACCAAATTGGGTCTTCTCCCTTTTGACTTAGACATTGATATATTTGATTCAAGTTTGTGGTCTTGGGTAGAATTCCACTACGCGGCTTTCGCATCATTCCTGCTCATATCTATCGATATTGTAAGTTTTAAGTGTTGGCTAAATGTTCGGTGAGCAAAATAGATTCAAAGTGCCAAATCACTATGGGCGTCCGAACGAGATTCATAGCCGTCCGGACGAGATTTAAAAGTTGCACAGTTAATTTTATCCCAAGAGCCTCGTCTGCAAGCCCGTCTACAATGGCGTCCGGACGACCACTTACGAGAACAATATTTCCCGTGTTTTAAGAGCCCTGTCTGGACGAGCCCATTTACCGTCCGGATGGCCCGTAGTATTCTAGGTTTAATTTAAATATAATTGAGTCCTAATTAGACTATAAGAGTCTGCTAGGTTTAATTTAAATGTAATTGAGTCCTAGTTAGACTATGGGAGTCTGCTAGGTTTAATTTAAATGTAATTGAGTCCTAATTAGACTAGGGGTCTTTGTATTATATATGTAGATCTCTACAGATCTGTATTACTACGAATTTCTGATCTAGAATTCGCCGTCGTGTGCTAAGAGAATCTGTGACATAGAGAGTATGTTCTCTCTCTTAGAGTGATTGTTTGTGTTTATTTGTTGATTGTTGAAGTGAAGTCAACTAGAGTTCCGGTGAAGGGAGATCACATAGAAGGATTGTGACAGCTATCTCTGGAAAGGGCTACTGCGGTAGAAGGCAAGTGGGTCGCTTGTCTTATACAAGATCGTGTCAATTGCAAAGGTTTTGTAAGTGTAAACGTCTTGTAATCCTTTATTCTTTTATTGAGTTAGTTGATTTCCTGGGTTTGGCTGCTCCGGAGAGGTTTTACTTTTAGAGAGTTCTCTAATTGGTTTCCTCTTCGTAACCAAAATATTTGTGTTGTTTATTATTTATTGTTTCATATATTTTTGGTTGTTTATTAATTGTTAGGTCAGATCTATTTCTGCATAACATTGTGTGAAACGCCTATACATTCAGAATAGGTGTCGTTTGGAGTCGTATATAGAATTTTCAATTGGTATCAGAGCGGGTTCACTCTGTCAAAGGATTAAATTCCTGAGTGTGATCCTATATATTTTCTAGATGTCCCAAACTCTTGATTGTTTCGAAACTGTTGATAATAATTTTGGTGAAACTATTATGTCTTCTGATAAACAAAATTATTCTCATTATGATTCTGATAATGAAATTGATCTTCAGGAGACTTATAATTTGTTGTTTGTGAAATTCTCTGAGCTACAAGTTATTAATTCCAAGAATTTAAAGAAACTCAAAGAGGCTGAACATGATAAAGATGAGCTAATTGGTGAATTGACTGATTATCTTGATTTGTGTAAAACATTTAAATCTGAAAATCATGATCTTGCTAATAAAGTTGAATCATTAGAGAATGAATTAAAGGAATCCAAAACTCTATTGGAAAAATTCTCTAATGATAATCTTGACAAAATTTTGCATACACAAAAATCTACTTGTGATAAACCTGGGATTGATTTTGACAAGATTATTGCTCCTTCCTCTAAGCTTGCTTCTTCTTCCAAGAAAGTTTTTGTTGAAACAGAAAACTTGGAAGAGCCATTGGATAAAGATAAGCTAGTTGCTCTTCACTCTTCAAGAATAAGAGGAAAAGAAGTCTTAAAGAAAAAGAAGAAAACAGCCACTGCGACCTCAAGAGGTAAGAAGGGTAAGAAAGGTAAGCATTCTCGTGTTGATCACTTTTTACCTAGAAGCAACTCCAACATTGTTTACCTTGCAAGGAACCAACCTTCTCAAAGGTTCATTCCTACATGTCATCATTATGGTAAGATTGGGCATATTCGCCCTAATTGTTTTCAGTTGAATAATCATGAGCCAAAAAGAGACTATTTTCATTCTAGGGATAGTCATCAGGAATTATTCAATATGCTAAGGGGTATTATCACCCAGTTAAATGACTTGGACAAGAGTCGCACTTCTGTTCCCAAAATGAAGAAAGTTTGAGTTAAGAAGGTTGATACCGTTCACCTGTTGAGGGGGAGTGGTATTGGACTCACCTAGTTTGGGTGGGCACATTGCATGCCTAGGACAGACTTTGCTTTTATATATATATTTGTGTCCTAGTGTCATAGTTTGTTGGGTGTTTGTTTTTTTTTTTGTTTAAATTTTTTGTTGTTTGTGTTTTGTTTCTTTTAACATGTTTTGTTTTGTGTGCATTTAAAAAATCAAAAAAAAAATCAAAAAATCAAAAAAAATCAAAAATCAAAAAAGACAAAAATATTTTAATTTGGTTGTTTTTCTTTTCTTTCTTTTGTCTTATGTACCCAGATAGTCCATTAATTTCTCATGTTGCTTACATGGATTTAATTTTTTGCATCTTGGAATATTCTAAATATGCATGAGATAAAAAAAATAAAAACAAAAATAAAAATAAAAAAATTGTTTCAATGGACTTGTTTTTGTGGTTACCTAAAGCTTGAGCGTATGTGGTACGTTTTACTTATACTTAATTCTTATGCACATTTAAGCTTAATTTGAGGAAATTTTTTTAAAAAGTGAGGTATGTTAGGTAACTACATGAGGCGTTTTTGACTAGTCATATTTTTTTCAAATTGACCATATGCTAGTTGAACCTAAAGCTTAAAAATTCCTGCATTCTTTCTTTTGTATAAAGCATCAATTGTTTAAGGACACACTCTCAAAAAGAAAAAGAATCAAAATAGTGAAACACAATCAAAAGAACATGTTCCTTTTGGAATTTATTTTCACTGTGTCAAACTTGTGCTATTTTTTTTCAAAAGAGGATTGTATTGGATGAGAGTGTTTAGGCCCTAGTATGATAAGGTTTGACTTTTGATTGAATTTACTTGTCAAAACCTTGTATTGGTGAAACTTTCTCCTCTTTTGTAAACTGGTATATTTTTTTCTTCATTAAATGGTTTACACAGACAACACACAAGCATGGGTTGAATGGATCATTTCTCTTGGCTTGGGTTAAACAATATGAGTTTCTTGCCATTTCTAGTTTCATGTATATTTTGCATATTTGGAATATGTTTGGGATATTCATTGCTAAAATACATGAGTTGTTGATGTGTGTATCATGTGTGTTCATTTGACTTTTGAGGGAGAGAAATTTTTTTTTTAAAGTTTCTTGTTGATTATTAAGTCTTATATTGAGGGGGAGTTTCTGTTATTCATGATTTTATTGTATTCTTCATGCATTTTCCTATATGTGATCATGAGTGTTTGATTATTGTTTTTCCTGTTCCACATATGCCTTGATGTTTTTGTGTTGAGTGTTTCAGGAAATATGATACATTTTGTCAATTTGTGACAAAAAGGGGGAGTATAAAATTGGGGAGAGGATGGTGACTCGTCCAATTGATTTTGTCTCCGAAATTCTGATTGATTTTGTCTTCGAAATTGCCAAAAGGGGAGTTTGTAAGTTTTAAGTGTTGGCTAAATGTTCGGTGAGCAAAATAGATTCAAAGTGCCAAATCACTATGGGCGTCCGAACGAGATTCATAGCCGTCCGGATGAGATTTAAAAGCTGCACAGTTAATTTTATCCCAAGAGCCTCGTCTGCAAGCCCATCTGCAATGGCGTCCGGACGACCACTTACGAGAACAATATTTCCCGTGTTTTAAGAGCCTTGTCCAGACGAGCCCATTTACCGTTCGGACGGCCCGTAGTATGCTAGGTTTAATTTAAATATAATTGAGTCCTAATTAGACTATAAGAGTCTGCTAGGTTTAATTTAAATGTAATTGAGTCCTAATTAGACTAGGGGTTTTTGTATTATATATATAGATCTCTACAGATCTGCATTACTACGAATTTCTGATATAGAATTCGCCGTCGTGTGCTAAGAGAATCAGTAACATAGAGAGTATGTTCTCCCTCTTAGAGTAATCGTTTGTGTTTATTTGTTGATTGTTGAAGTGAAGTCAACCAGAGTTCCGGTGAAGAGAGATCACATAGAATGATTGTGCCAGCTGTCTCTGAAAAGGGCTACTGCGGTAGAAGGCAAGTAGGTCGCTTGTCTTATACAAGATCGTGTCAATTGCAAAGGTTTTGTAAGTGTAAATGTTTTGTAATCCTTTATTCTTTTACTGAGTTAGTTGATTTCCTGGGTTTGGCTGCCCTGGAGAGGTTTTACTTTTAGAGAGTTGTCTAATTGGTTTCCTATTCGTAACCAAAATATTTGTGTTGTTTATTATTTATTGTTTCATATATTTTTGGTTGTTTATTAATTGTTAGGTCAGATCTATTTCTGCATAACATTGTGTGAAACGCCTATACATTGAGAATAGGTGTCGTCTGGAGTCGTATATAGAATTTTCAGATATGAATCCATTTTTGTAACAAATATTCATCAATTCCTGGAATGAAAAGTCAAAAAGTTTATGTAAGAATCAAAGTTGATTATTTCCAGACTCACCGCTATTTTATTTTTTTCTGGCCAAGATGATCACTTTCACTCACTGCCCCTATTTGTTTAAAATGAGCCTATATATTGAAGGTATCAATAAAGGTGTTGGTTTCATCCAAAAGAAGAAGATAAAGATGCATGGGTTTCTCTGCCTTATTTCGTGCTCTCATTCTCATCGTATTCATCGCCTCCATCTCTACCAAGCAGCTTTATCAGGTTCATGCAGGTTCGTTTCCTCTAATTTTCACAGCAATAATTGAAAGTTTCACCATTTTTTGCTTTATCTTTTATTCTTTTTTCTCCCATAAACGTAATTTACATCGTATCTTGTTGATTTGTGATATGCATGGGATGCAAACAATGCATATAAACCCGGTTTTGTTCTTTTTTTTTTTCCTACCATATCATGAGATGGTATTGGTATTTATCACTTTATTCCCTAAAAACACTTCATATGCTTTACCTTTTCTTTTGGCTCAAATTTAGTGTTGCTGGTGAATATACGTCTGCAAATAGGTTTGGTCATAATTAAAATCCAATCTCAATTGGACCCAACAATGATTCGAGTAGTATATTGAACTTTAAGCGTAGGTTTGAGACAAGAATTAAACTCATGGAATGATATCATTATTCCATGAATTGATTAATTTTTAGTCTTGAAGATATTTAGTTGGAATTCACCTCTGGTTGCCAGAATTTGTGGTTGAAGTTTCACCTTCTTAAACAAACGGAGTGTCAATTTTATTCATTTATTTTTAAAAAAAAATGTGTGTGTTTTAGTAATTTTTGTTTAATACCAGTGAAAACATAATGTTTTCGTTAAATTGATTAGAAAATAACTTCTTTAAGGTCTTAGGACAAATCAAGACCTTTGTGCCTTCCAATAAGAGGTTGACACCTCGGCTTGGAACAAGAAAGCTAAATGGGAACAAAACACCGGATTATACCAAATTTACACCTGAAAAAACACTTCATCTATTTTTTATGTTAACCACCCATTACGCTGCCGCCCAGCCAGAAGCTAGATGCAGGATGTCGCCAACTAGCCAAACGCTGCCACCATGTTTGTTTGTTTTCCCTGATCTCGGTCCCTCTCTCTTTCCTGGATCATCTGTTAGGTTCATCCGCTTTAGGCCATCAAGTAGCACTCCATGGCAGTTTTGGTCTAAGTTTGTTGCTGTTAAATTATTAGCCAGTTATTTCAAAAGCTTAAGTTGATAGGAAGAAGTAAATTTAATCACTTAATCAACACTTTAACACTCCCCCTCACATGTGGGCTTAAACTCTCTTTCAATAAGTGAGGCTCAACACGTGGAATATTTAATTTAATTGGGGCTGATTTGATGGAGTCAAGGTTCGATCCCACGACCTTTGGCTCTGATACCATGTTAAATTACCGGTTATCCCAAAAGCTTAAGCTAATAGGAAGAAGTAAATTTAATCACTTAATCAACACTTTAACAGTTGCAATGGGCATGGGTAGCACAAAATTGAGGAGATCGCGAAGCTGGGTGTTGATAAATCGGTGGTTGGGTTGGTCGATGAACATGGTCTTTCTTTGGCATTGTTGCGGAACTACAAAGCTTAGATGAAGGCAATAAATTGGGCTTCACAAGGGTGGGTTCATTCGAATTGGGTTTGGCAGGTTTGGGTGGATGTTTTCTTTTGTGCTCAGACACAAATGTAGTGCTGAAAATCGAACAAATCTGGCATGGCCGGTAAATGATACAAAAAGGAGATCATATTTGCTCTTCTCCCGGAGAAAGAGAACTTACCGGCTTGGCGGCAGGGTTCGGCTTCCAACTAGGCAGCGGCAAGATGGGCGGTTAATGTAAAATTTGGTATAATATGATTTTTTGTTTTTATTTAGTTTTTTTTGTTCCAAGTTGAGGTCTCAACCTCTTACGAGAGAGGTCCCCAAGAGGTAGCTCAATCGGCTGGGACCATGCCTAATGAAGCAGAGATTACTAGTTCGAATCCCCCTCCCCCCTCTTATGCGAACATGTGAAAAAAAAAAAAAAAAAAAAAAAAAAAGCTCTTACAAGAGAGCACAAATATCTTGGTTTGGGCTAAGACCTTATAGAAGTTATTATCGACTGAGAGTAATATAAATAGCTATTGCATTCAACATTCTTCTATTCCTAATATATATATATATATAGCTATTCATTTCCTAATGTAATAGAAATTTCGCGTATCATACACTTTCTTAATTTCAATGGATTCCAATCCAAATTTGATACATAATATTCATAACACTTGAAAATGTTATTAACATTGTAATCATTTTATGTCATTAATTTTCCCATCATTTAATTCTACAACACATATTGTGGTTAACAAGTTTTCGAGTCTTTCTTCGTCATCCACTAACCCAATATAAGTATTCCCATCTTTTCAACAACACATTGTGGCCACCCAACTTATAAGTAGCAAGTGGAAGACATAGAAAAGCAAAAGCCTTAATGAGAAAACAAGACTTGATAAAAAGTGTGAAATTGAAACCACCACAATAGCTAGTGATCATGTGAAATCATATTGCAGTACTCAATTAATGGATATTGCATCTGAGTCACCCCTTTTGTCAAATCCCATTCGGAGTCTCCAAACTTTATGTAAAGCGTACGTTTATCCTTCCTACCCTATAAAACCCCCTTCACTTGTACTTCAGCTGGCCTCATCAAATTAAACAGCTAAAACATTCTAAAACATCATGGATACCTATTTGTATCGCTTCATGTTCATGCGCTTCCTTTTTCTTTACTCAATATTGTTCCTTGTTTTACTCACTGCCTCTTTGTCTTCTTTGCAACCACTTTGTCATGATGATGAGAGATATGCCTTGTTGAAATTCAAGGATAGCTTTATCATAAACAAGTATGCTTCTGTTTATCCTTCTGCATATCCTAAGGTTGCAACATGGAATGGGAATAGTGATTGCTGCTCATGGGACGGGGTTGATTGCAATGAGGACACGGGTCATGTGATTGGCCTTAACCTTAGTAGCAGCTTTCTCTATGGTTCTTTTAATTCCAGCAACAGCCTCTTCCGCCTTCTTCAACTTCAAAGGCTTAATCTTGCTGATAATCACTTCAACGACTCTCAAATCCCATTTGGAGTTGACAATCTTTTGAGGTTAACCTATCTGAACCTTTCCTTTTTTGTGTTTTCAGGACAAATCCCCTCAGAGCTTCCACATCTCAACAAGCTGTCTTCCATCGATCTGACTCTTAATTATGGTTTATATACTCTAAGTGACTTGAGAAGTCTAGTTCAAAACTTCACTACCCTAGAAGAGCTTTTACTCTCTAAGATCAATTTCTCGTCCTCTATACCTGAAAGCTTGGAAAATTTACCTTCTTTGACAACACTACATCTAGAAAATTGTGAATTGCATGGGGAATTCCCAACAAGAATTTCTCAGCTACCAAACCTATGGGATCTTAGGATAGGAGGGAATTAGAATCTCACTAGTCATTTGCCTGAATTTCACCTAGGCAATCCCCTTAAGGTGCTAAGTAGCAGACGAACAAGTTTTTTTGCTTTAGTTAGATCTATCCCACCTTCATTGAGTAATCTCACCCAACTCACTTACTTAAATCTGTCAAGAAACAATCTTACAGGCAACATCCCTTCTTCCTTCTTTGCTAACCTGTCTCAACTAACTTTTCTAGACCTTTCATACAATAAATTGAGTGGGACGTTGGAGTTTGACATGTTTCTTCATATCAAAAGTTTAATTGTGCTTATGCTATCATCCAACAATTTGAAATTGCTAACCAAGCCCAATTCAAATGATACTCTTCCACAGACACTCTAGGATTGGGTTCTTGCAACTTACGGAAGTTCCCAAAGTTCTTACGCAGCCAAAACAAATTGAGTTCACTTGATTTAGGAGGCAACAATCTTGAAGGCCTAGTTCCCAAATGGATGTATAATGCAAGTAGAGAATCTCTTGACACTATAATCCTTTCTGACGATTTTCTAAAAGGCTTTGAACAATCTCCGATTGTTCTCCCATGGTCTAATCTAGCTTATTTATATCTAGACAATAACAAGCTGCAAGGATCACTCCCAATTCCACCACCATCTATCAAGTTTTATCGAGTCCAAAGGAACTTGATAAGAGAAATGTCATTGTTGATTTGCAATCTCAATTCACTTTTTTACCTTGATTTATCCTTTAGCAACTTGAGTGGAATGCTTCATCCATGTTTAGGAAACTTAAGTTCTTTGGAGATACTTAACTTCGAAGTAACAACTTCCATGGCACCATACCAAAAACATGGCAATGGGAAGCAGCTTATTTATGATTGACTTAAGTGAAAACAATTTTCAAGGCCAGCTACCTAGATCAATGGCCAACTGTCTGATGCTAAATTATCTTGATGTTGGTAACAATCAGATCAATGACACCTTTCCCTTCTGGTTAGTTTGCAATCTGACTTCACTTGATGTACTTGATTTGTCCTATAACAACTTGAGTGGCAAGCTTCATCCATATTTAGGAAACTTCAGTTTTCCTTTGTCAGTACTGCAACTACGAAGCAACAACTTCCATGGAATCATCCCAAAAACATGGGTAAAGGTAAGCAACTTAAGGATAATTGACTTAAGTGAAAACCAATTCCAAGGTCAGCTACCAAGATCCATGGCTAACTGTATGATGCTAGAGTAACTTAATGTTGGTAACAATGAGATCAATGATACATTTCCTTTTTCGTTGGGAGCTCTTTCTTGGTTGAAGGTTTTCATCCTTCGTTCTAATGCATTCCAAGGTGCAATAAAGAGTCTTGAAATCAATTATACATTCCCTGAATTGCATATCATTGATCTCTCTCAAAATAGTTTTTCTGGAAATTTGCTGATAGAGTATTTCCTACACTAGAATGCCATGAAAGTTGTTGGTGCAAATCTGTTGAAATACATGGAGGTGAGTAGAGGAAGCTCGTTTGGTTCGGTACAATGCACAATCACAGTTACAAACAAAGGCATAATGTTGAAGTATGAGAAAATCCCAAATGTTTTTAGGGTCATTGATTTTTCGAGCAATAGATTTGAAGGAGAAATTCCGTGTGTCTTGGGCAGTTTAAAAGGACTTCATTTGCTCGATCTTTCCAACAATGATCTTATTGGTCATATCCCATCGTCCTTGGGGAACTTGACACGAGTAGAATCAATGGACCTTTCTCAAAATATATTTTCTGAATCAATACCCCCAAAACAAGTTTCCAACAATCATCTTACAGAACCTATACCACATGGAGGAGAATCTGACACATTTGAGAATAGTTCATTCAATGGTAATAAGAGGTTGTGTGGAAAACCATTATCAAAGCAACGTGACCCATTTCTACGTTCAACCTCTGAAGAGAATCAAGGCTCGGAAGCTTCATTTGAATTTGATTGGAAAGTAGTTGTGATGGGATATGGATGTGGCTTAATAGTGGGAGCTATTATTGGAAAATTTGTGAGTACAAGGAAGAATAATTGGTTCATAAAGACTTTTGGAAAGAGGCAATAAACTCCAATACGGGTGAATTGGAGGATGTAATAGAATTTAAGTTATTTGTATATATGTAATGTTTGCAAACAAAATAAAATGTATATTTCCATATGCTTCGAGCATTATTGTATATACTTGATAGAATGGTTTTCTCTTTAGTTTGTGTAAGAAGCAGAAAAAAGCTTGGTATATATATAACAAATGTGATTGTTTATATCACATTATTGACTTCATATTCAGCCAAATGGAAGTGGCATGGGTCTCAATGAAATCAATGGTACCAACCTTTGTCGAATTCAGAGACCAAAGAAAATGTAGCTCTTGATTTGAGCCGATTTGGCTCTGCTTCTAATGAGCTCTGACCCTTCAGCGAGGCATTATTACAAAAATAATCCAGCATCACATACAAAGCTCCACCAGACACCCTTGATTTAACTAACTGATCATGGATTATATAAATAAAAATAAAAAATAAACTTTTTGCTAGATCAATGATGGATTTCTTAAGCAATCTATTTTCTGCTTGGTATGGTATAATAAAATTTTGAAAATCGGTCTTTACTCCATTTCATCTATCACTTAGTTTTGCAAAATGTAAGAATAAATAGTAAATCTCATTTGAAGGTACGTTGTGCCTGTTTGTAATTATCCCTTTTTAAAAAAAATAATAATAATTATTAGACGGTGTAGATCGTAAGGATACACCATCTTCAAACCCTCGAAAATTGATTGAGAAGGTTAATTGTTTGCATCTAAAGGTCAACGGGGAAATTTTGGGTCCCAACAATTATTGCAAGTTTGTGTGGTAGTGGCAAGGAGAGAAGGGATCCGTTCCATTCATTGATTTATTTTCTTTTCTTCGTAACTTGGATATCCCATTTCTTTCGTGGGTGATATTTGGTCAACAATAGCTTTCCAAATTGATGGATGGTTGTTGGCAAGTAGAAGATTCAAAAATGCTTCTGGGCCTTGGTGTGGAAAAAGAACCTTCATGCTGACATGGATAATAACATGTACGTTGAAGATGGATGAAAATGGTAGAGGAGGAACTTGTCAAGACTGAACCATGCAGGCGCATCGCCTACGGCAAATCCGACTAATCTTTTTTGGGAGGTTGAAGATCCAGTTGGCAGTCTTTGCAAGGAGTCGACCCACAACCAACTAAAAATCAATCTTTATAGATATTTGCTTTTGAGGATAGCCGCCTGCCGCCAATCATTTTA